>JANHGO010004709.1:0-24430 GCA_024606505.1 Aquila spilogaster
CTCTGCAGCAAGCAAAGGCTGTTGTGCCTTTCAAAAAGCCAACTTTCAATGTCAATATCCAGCCCCAATTTGGCTCCTGCCTGAGGCCCTCCAGCAGCGAAACGCCGCGGGCGTTCGGCAGCTGCCGATGTGCACCGTGATGCCATCACCTGCATCGGGGGCTGCAGGCGTCCTGCCGTGTCCCCTGAGCTCTGGGGCTGGGAGGCAAAGGAGAGCTCCTGGGAAGGGCTTTTGGTAAAGCAAACTTCTCTGCACGGACAGTTCTGCACTGCACAGTTCTACGCTGCACAGACAGTTTTGCATTGCAAAGTTCTGCATTGCACGGACAGTTCTGCACTGCACAGTCCTACACTGCACAGACAGTTTTGCATTGCAAAGTTCTGCGTTGCACGGACAGTTCTGCACTGCACAGTTCTACGCTGCACGGACAGTTTTGCACTGCACAGTCCTACATTGCACAGACAGTTTTGCACTGCACAGTTCTACATTGCACAGACAGTTCTGCATTGCACAGACAGTTTCTTTCCCCGGTGCAACAGGATGGCTTCCAAAGAGCCCCAACAGTCCCAGTCTGAAGCAGCCCCGTGCCATTCTCTCCATCCCATCCCATCATGCTGAGCCTGCCTCCAGCTGCAAACTCCCCCTCCCGCACCCTCACTGACAATTAGGCCTCTAGACAACAAGATTCATATAATACGATTTAAAGAAGACACAAGAAAAAGAGATTTTCTGCCTAACGATGCCACAACGAAGAAAAGAATGTGGTAACAGAGGGAATTATAATGGTTCTCCCTCTACCCAAGCTGCCCCCAGAAATCTGGAGCTGGCTCACTGCTGCTTTCCAGCCTGGCATTTCCCAGGTAGCGCTGTGCCAGTAACAGACTCTTCCCTACAACAGAATGCCAAAATTAAAGGCAAAAACATGAGGTTATTTCAGTCTTTTCGCTGCAACTCCAAGTTCCGTCTTCGAGGGCTCTATGTGGAAAAGTGATGTATTCGCAGGTTCATTTTGAATACAAACAGCACATTCTGAACACAACAAACAGAACGCACTGGTTGGGTGGGGAGACGCTGTTTGCTTTGGTTTCTTGTACCCAGGTGCTTTCTTGGACGCTTTTTCACACACACACACGAAAGTGCTGCCTGGAAAAATTGGCCATCCCAAGTCCCCGCGCTGCAGGCAGCTTCCCACACCTTGCGTCCCACAATCCTTCTGCTGCACAAACTTTCTGGGACAACCCAATGCGCCCACAGCGAGGGGAGATGCCTCGTAGGTACTTCTGCAGTGGGAGTCGTGGGGCAGCTCCTTGCACACCGCAGCAAAGCAGCTCTGCACCCGCGCAGCAAATAGCAGCGGTGCAGCAAGAGCTGACGTGCCTCAGTTTACCCTGAGAGCCCCAGGCAGGGGCTGAGCGGATCTTTTCCAGACAGCAGCATCTCACTGTCAGCCTGAACTCAGCTGCTGCTAACACAGGAACAGCTAAAAACAAAACAGGACTGAGTGAGCGAGCCTCAGACCTGCCACCTCCAGGCCTCCAGCTGCAAGTCCTGCTCCTTGCAGCCTCTCTCCACCAGGGCGCATGCAACCTGCGCTCAGCAAGACCCACACGCTGGTTTGTCCTGATCAAAATCAGCTTCTTCAGATTTTAGTCTGCCCTGGTTTCATCAGAAACCCTTTTAACCCTTCATCTCCTGGTGTTCTGGCATAAACCTTACGGAGGATAGAGCTTCCCACTGCTCCCAGCTGTCAGACTGATGGCCTTAGTGAGTGTAGAAATCCTCTGTTCTTTAAGGGAGATGAAGTCCGGGTCCTACACACCCCTGAAGCCCATTTTTTCATCTGGAACATGACTTCAGTTGTTACTTCAGAGAGGCATACACTGCACTGATATAAAAGGACTCTGAGCAACAGCAAAGGAACACCAGCACCCGTGTACATCCCGCCCCAGACCGGCTGCTACCTCCCAGGATTCAAGCGGCACTTCCAAAGACTCATTTAGAATCGTAGCATCGTTAAGGTTGGAAAAGATCAGCGAGTCCAACCAGGCACCCTGCACAGCCAAGCCTACTGCTGAACCATCTATCTAAGCACCACACCTCCGCATCTCTTAAACAGCCCCAGCGATGGCGACTCAACTACTTCCCCATAGCCACTGCAATGCTCCACAACCCATTCAGTGAAGGATTATTCCCTCATATCCAACCTAAACCTCCCCTGGTACAACTGGAGGCCATCGCCTTTGGGCCTTTCAAGCCGCGCAGCATCACCCAGCGCAGCAGCGGGCTTCGGACACACCTCCCCTTGAAAGCTGGGATAGAAGCAAAGGAAGGAAGCACTGCTGTAGGGTGCTGGGGGGCAGGAGGAGGGGAGGGAGGAGTGGAGGGAACCAGGCTGCGGAGGGCCGCGAGGTGGTGCTGCAGGGCCGGGCATGGAGCTGTGCAGCGCAGGGAAGGGGTGCATGGCTGGATTCCGGTCCTTGTACGGCTGCTCATACACCGAAAGGGAGGGAGGTGAATAGCTCTCCCCAGAGCGCTCCCCCTCTCAAGTGAGGGGCTCACAGCTGAGGAACGCTTAGGTTTGGAGAAGGAGAAGTTGAGCGAGTGGAAAGATGTGCCAACCCACTGAGCGCTGCTTGCTCCAAGCCCTGCATCTAAAGAAAACCTGAGGAAGCTTTTCCTAACTGGGTGATGGATCTCTATCAAAGCAGATGTTGCTCCTGCACCCTTCTGCCAAGGCAAACCCTGTTCCTCCTCCAGCACTGCAGACACAGCTCCCAGCCCTGCAGTGACCCATTGCTCTGCATCACTTTGCAAAGCGGAGCGGAGGGATCCTGCAGCGATCTGCTGCCATCCATCCCACCCCACCATAGCAAAGCCAGGGACGCGGGGGAGGAGGGGGGAAGAGCATTTGGAAGAAGATGACTCCGCAGTGAATTTAAAAGGAGTTATCGGCTGCTGCTGGGTAAATCAGCTTGGCTAAGATAAGAACCAGAACAAATATTTATTCCAAACTTACACTGACCTAAACCCGAGCGTTTGAGGGTTGAATAATTTCAGTGAACTCTATATTTTTGTCAAATCGTTCCCTGGGCTTCCCATGGGCTGGGGAGGATAAATCCTGGCTGCTTCCATACTTCTGTCAAAAGGATGGGGTGGAAACGCAGACAGAAACGCAGATGGGTGGCAATGAAATGAACTTCACAGCGTTTCAGACCGTGCCGTTTCACGATGGCAAAACCAGAGCCAGACTTCTCCCACTGACTTTGACCACGGTTCAAAGGGTTCATCCAGCAGCGCTGGGAAAGGGCCCCAGATATCAGAATACTCTTTACCACGACTCAAACGCAGGGCCCCAGTCAGACGTGCGGCGGAAGGATAGAAACAAGCAGGAGCTAAGTTTACATCAACAACAAAGAACACAGCGTAAAGGTTGTTTGTGCCTGCAGGCTCCTGCAGGATGCTGTGAAATACAGAGGTCCCAGGCTGCTCGCACTACCAGAAACCTGTCTGTAACTGTAAGGCTGCTGCTTTGCCAAAGTACCCAAGCTGTTTGGGGCTCAAGGTGTGAATGCAGCAAGCGCACGGAGCTAGAGGCAGCAGCGCAGTACTGCTCAGCATCTCCCATCCCTTCCTGGTGCAGCGCAATGTCTCAATCCCAACCTCTGCTCTGAGATCTCTCATCTCAGCAATCACTGGGCTAAAGCGGGTAAGGACTCAAAAATCAGTGCTGACAGAGATTGAATGCTTAAGGCTCCTTATAAGCACAAATCCACACAACACTGAGAGTCAGACACATTGTATGGAGAGGGAAAATGGGACCATGGAAGTTGGGTGACCAGAATACAACAAAGAGCAGAAAGCGCTGCCATGTCCTTATGCCTCCAGTCCAACTTCAGCTGCCAGAGAAGAACTGACGATGCTCCTTTAACAGCAGAAGGCCTTGCTAAAGGGAAGGCAACTGGGAGAGAGGCACGGAGTTACAATTGGACTCACAAAGCTGGCACAAAGCAGCAGCGTGTGTTTGCATGTATATAAATACATCTCGGTGTGTGTGTACACACGCATATGGACTCCCGATGAGCGGGGCGGGGGTGGAGCACGTAAACTCGGGGAGAAATAAAGATGCAATCAAACCCCACCGAAATTAACACGGGGAGAAGAGAGCCTTTCCCTCCAACAAAGAAAGTCATTCCGCAGCCACCGATTTCAGCTTGTTGCGCTCTCCCTTTCCCCCCTCACTTTCTCCTTTATTTCTCCAAGTCTGCATTGTGCGGAGCCGCGCTCCTCTGCGAGATTTCAGATGGCGTTGTGCTCAAACCAATCCCATTTTGTCACAATCAATGCCTCTCCCCGCTCGTTACTGCCTGCAGCCCTGGGCACAGGCAGTGCTGCTGGCTGCCCTCCAAGCCCACGCTGGCACGGCGCTGCCGCGCGCACCTCTCCAAATGCGCAGCGGAGGGATGCTGCACAATGTCACCTCCACCTGGGTAATCCTTAATTTTCCTTCTTTTCCCCTATACTGTTAAATTACCTCCAGCTTATTTGTCTGGCTAGAGGTTAATGAAACGCTAATGATGTTAATGAGCCTTTCATGCCTCGAGTTTTTTCAAGAAAGAGATATAATAGCTGTTTTCCTTCCCTTTTAATCTTTTTGATCGCTTGGGAGTTGCAGGGCCAAAGCAATTAGCGGCTCACGCAGCTCTGTCTTCCCTCCCGGTCACAGCCCAGTGGGGCAAAGAGAAGAAACCTATTAAACCCGCTTCACGTGTCCGCAGGTGAGGAGCTGGTGGGCTGATGCAACACGCTGCTTTAGCCAGAAGGCAAAATGCTATTTGGGGGGAAAGCAGGGGAAATTAACAATCTGGAGCCGAGGCATGGAGGCGGCGGGAGCTGTCCGGAATGGTGAAGCGTTGCCATTAGCGGAGCGCTGCTCGTTAGAGGGGACAACAAGATGGAGGAGGGCAACGTCGGGAGGTGATGGGGGTTGGACGGAGCCGTCCGATGGAAGTTGGGAGCACGGGAGCACCGCAGCATTTACCCTTCCTCAGGGTGAAAGCCAAAATCTGGCTGATCCTCCCAAGCTCACGGATCGCGTTTGGTTTAAATACAGAAAGAGACTCAGCAAGAGCAAACCTGGAGGACTGAGAGCAACGGCTGCGCCTCGCAGAGGGGAACGCTGCCCGTCTCCACCCTGCTGCCTCCGATACGGATTTCTTTATCGCTCCATAATCCTCCCAACACAACTGCACGGCAAAAAATACCCCATCCCAGTCCACTTCACAGTCAGTTCCTGCACCGCGCATGGGGGACGCGAGTTGGGCATCCTAAAGCCGCGGCCGAGCCCCCACTGCCACCACACTCCGTGATGTGCCCAGAGGGGACATCGCGTCTCTTTTATTGATGGATGCATCAGTGCCAAAGGGCACACAACTAAATTACGAGCTGGCACTTACAAGGAGCGAGGGCTCTGCCTTGTGCTTCCATTAGAGGGTATCTATCTGCATTTAAAGCTGTGGCGCTCTGATAAGGAGAAGGGAGGAAGCTAGAGAGACCTCAAAAAATTGCCTGGACGAACTCCGAGATAAGACTTTTCAGACAGACAAAAAAGCCTGTCCTGATTTATAGAGCTTCGTCCGTCCTTGACAGTACCTCTGGAGCTCCTGATCTCGGCTGTAAAAAGAAAGTTCCATCAGAAATGCATGTTCTGCCCCCAAAGTATTTATCCAGACAACCTGTCAACCTACCACAGCCAGATCCGCTGCTGACATGGACAAGGCAGCAATACAATGGGCCGCCTTTCGTTTTCGCCCCCTCCTCTCCCCTGTTCTTACTGATCGCAGACGCTTTGTTTGCACGACAGTAAAGATCCTGGGTGCCTCAGTTTCCACTTTTCATTATCGTGCCTTTCCGGCAGCATGTTTATTTATGACTGCTACAGAGCGCTTTCACGAAGAGATGCCATTAGGCTGCAATGATGTTCTCTTGACATTGAGATCAGAATCTGCACAGACGCCACGCAGCAACTCATTTTTATGTTTGCCTACTTGTCTTAATTCCTTTTCTTTTATTATTATTATTATTTCCATTGCAAAGGCTGCCAGGGAGGGAGAGGCAGAGGGGCACTTAAAGCACAAAGACACGAAGCGGGTCCGACTGAGGCCACAGATGGTACGGGCTGGCTTGGCTAATCCCACCCTCATTTAGGGCGGCTGTTGGCATGCATGCTCTCACCAAGCCCATTAAGAGAACAGGACCCCAGCCTGGCAAGGGCGCAGGAATGGATTTATGCTTGCTCACAACAGGAGGTGGTCATCCCGCATTCCGCAGTGGGAGCATCTGCACAGAGACACCTGGAGAAGGGCTGCCCTGTGGGGCCGTGAGCCCCCGTGCCTGGAGATCAGGGAGCAGCAGCTGGCTTTAAGGCCTCAAACACAACAAAACCCCCACTGCAGCAGCATCATGCAGCAGCCACGCAATGGTGACGTTAGGATGTCCCTACGCATCCCAGCAAGCCCCACTCCTCCTCTCCTCCTGGACCACAGGGCCCAGCACAGCTCTCTGAATGCACACTAATACCAATGAGGTCTTCTCCATCTGCTTAGCAGGGAACGGAGATGTCCTGCTGCCCAGCCCTTCTGCCCGCCAGCCCTGGGGCTCAGACACATGCCCGCGGGGGTACAGGCTCTGGGGCACTTTCTAGTGCTGTTCCCAGAAGGACAGATCGTGCTGCCTGCCCCCAAGCTTTACCCGACGCACTGGGGCACGCAGAGCCGGAGCTCGGTATGACCTGGCATCTTTCTCAGCTGTTAGCGAAGGCGCGTCCTTCCCGGGCATCGGTTCTCTAATTAGTTCTATTGGTTTCAACAGTTCGGCGGACTCGGTGAATGTAATATTTAACACCCTGGAGGGAAGCCGCCTTTCATGCCGATGCCTCTTTCATCATCTCTGCCCATCTGGTGCTCACTTGAAGCTCGCGGAGCACCACCTGCTTGAAAAACAATGAGCCCGCGTGGGCCCCACGGAGCAGCCGGGCTCTGCAGGGTACAGCACGGGGGCACCAGCAGTGCCCACCCCTCCCTTGGCCCACCTGCACGCCCCGGTGCTGCTGCTTCGCTCGCCTTCACCATCTCACTCAGGCTGCGCAGGGATGAAGGATGCACTATGGAGCAACAGCAACGAGTGAAGCAAGGGAGGGAGCGAGGAGCGGTGCAGCTCCACAGCAGCACACGGCAGAGCAACAGGCGGCGGTGCTGAATGCACTCAGGGTGACAGCAGCAGCACAGTGACACGATGTGGCCACGTCCATCTCCCCAGTGGATCGGAGCAGGGACAGAGCCAGGCCGACAGAAACCATTTGCTTTCTGCAGCCCCAGCTCCACGGAGACAGCGGCAGGAAAACCGCGTCTGGAAATGATTAGATTCCTTCCAGTGACTGACACCCGCTAATAACCTGCAAGATGGACAGAGGATACTTGCATTGTCGTCTTCCGCTATCTACAACTTCATTTTGCATCATCTTTGTCACTCAAGGACAGCAGCAAAGGATATTACTGCTGCTGTTATTGTTATTATTTACGCCATGCAGCCACAAATCTGCGGGTGCCTGGGTTGGGTGGATGGATTACACCAGTAGATTCTCCTTCAGATCAGAGGGAAATTTATTGCAAGGATTATGTATAATGCATTTTTCTATTAAATTAAAATAAGATTCCCTTTAAAAGTTCAGCGTGTTAAGCGACAGCTGGAAGGACGCTGGTTTTAACCTCACGCTCAGCCACAGCGCCAGCCAGAGAGGGGAGATGGATGGATGCTCACTCCAAGGGAAATACAATAATCCCCTCTGTTTGCAATGCTGAACTGCATTCCCGAACCTCCTGCCTCTCTGCGTAAAGCCTATTAGCTACCCATCGGTGCTAAAAAAATAATAAATAAATACGCCGGTGCGCAACAGTGCCAAGGGCAGGGAAGTTAAAGGACATTATAACTCTTTAATTACACCAGTCTTGGAAAGAAAAGAGCTGTCACCCCCCTCCTTCGTCCCTCCAGGGAACACTTGGTATCTACCTTGGCCAGAACCCCCTTAGGAAAGTTGTTGCAACATATGTCTTCCCTGTGATTCGTGCCAGGGATGGGTTTAGTCCTGTATTAATATTCCCCACCCACTATTTACCGCGCTCGCATACACACGCTGACACACACAAACGTGCCTTTCATCTCCTGCCTTGAAAGGAGAGGAGGAAAGGAACCCTTCGTTAAGCTTTCAAGATAAGAGAGTCGTGCGCAAGTGCTGGGCCGGAGCAGGAAGGAAGATCTCCTTAAGGCTGTTTGCAATCCACGACCATGCAGGACGCGGGGAGGACCTGGGCGAATGGGAGCAGCCCCCATAGCCCCACTCCTCCCTGCTCAGCCACTCTGCAGAGCCGCTGGGTGCACACAGCCATCACAGCGCATCCCGAGAGCTCCGACTACTTCCCAAACGAGCGTGTTTTCCAATATATTTCACCCTGACAGCAACGCCCTTTGTAGAGATGAAAATGGCTGTCAGAAACCCATCGCCCACCTCCTAAAAGATCCCATTACGCTGCGGTATTGAACTCCTTTTTTTATCAAGAAAGTTATTGAAATAGTGATGGAAACAGCCAATAGCGCTTCCGATTAAAAATGTATCACAGCGTTTTGTGATTTAAAAGCAAACAAACAAGAAAGGCGCATGAAATGTTAATGCACACGTGAGTGGGTTTGATTTTTGTTTGCTGTCTGTTTGTCAAACATTTTCCACCATCAATTAATTATCAAAACTGGGCCAGAAAGCCACAGTGTGCTCCGCACGGCCCGCGACGCAGATCCCCTCCGCCAGCAGTGCGCTGTGATGCTGAGCAATTCGCACTGCAGAGCTGCCCACTGTTGCCCATCACGATACCTGAGCACCGGGACACAGCGTGGTGTCATCCTTCCAGAGGAACCAGTCACGATGGGCTCAGAGCCACTGAGCCCACTCTGGTCACCTTGGACCCAACGCCAGCTCTCTGTGCTGCAGAACCACAGCGTGAAACCCCAACACAGAGTCATTAAGGTGGGAAAAGACCGCTAAGATCGTCAAGATCAACTATCAGCCATCGTGTCCACAAAACCACGTCCCCAAGTGCCACGTATCCACGGTTCGTGAACGCCTCCAGGGACAGTGGCTGCATCTTTTCCCTTCGTTCCAGCAGCGTCCAACACTGCAAGATGCAATACTAGAGATGGGGCTGTTCCCATAAGGGCTCTGCAAAGGGGAAAGGAACAGGAGGTGGGTCAGCCCCACACCCCCCACTACTGCAGTGTTTTCCAAAGCTCTTGCAAGCACCAGCTTATAGTCCAAAAGATAAAAAGACACCCTCTGAGCTGCAGCTGGTGGATAAGGAGATATGGCAGAGTCAGGAGGCAATGGCCCAAGGGACCCATTAACAAGATTCCTCCCACACAACCTCCACGAGCCCGGACCATCAATAAACCCCGCTCTCCCCCCAGCCAGCCTTGCGTGGCTCTGAACTTTCCGGCTACAGGCTGCAGATTGGATTCTTCCGTCATCACCATAAAAACAGATGAATTGGCCACGGCTGAGGGCCCTTTGATAGGACGGGACCCTTTAGGCAGGAAGGCACACTTCATAAAACCAGCACTGCCTTTCTGTGAAGCCTGGCCCCGCACCGCTGGGGTAAGCACTCGGTCCCGTTTCTCTCTCCCCACAACTCTCAGGAGCCTCCAAATTGCTGGAAACCCAAATCCCAGGCAGGATAGCCACATGGAAAGTCTTTGAGCCAGAAGCTACAGCAGACAGACCCCAGGGCTCTGCAGCAAAAGCATTTTCTTCCTGTTTTGTTTTGCTTTGCATTCTCATTGCCAGGTTCATTATCAGGGTCCTTATTCCTGCACACGCTTCCCATTTTTCTCCCTCCTATCTCTGCTTCCAACACAGCAGCCTGTATTAGTTTGTTAACAAGCTGTGGCAGCAGTAATCTTGGCCTCTGTGGCTCCGGAGCCTGTTCTGCTGACCAGGCACATCGCTTGTCTCTGCTGCCTGCGAGCAGAGACCCCAAGATATGGCCCCCCCAGGGCAGAGCAGAGGGGATGAGAACCTCCTCTGCTCTGCTAACCACACTCCATGGAACGCACCCCAGGATACCACTGGACTCCTTGGCCACCAGGGCACACTGCCGGCTCATGGGCAACTTGTTGGCCACCATTGGCCTTCTTGGCCACCAGAGTGCACTGCTGGCTCGTGGGCAACCTGCTGGCCACCAGGACACCCAAATCACTCTCCACAGAGCTCCCTTCCAGCAGCTCAGCCCCTAAACGCTACTGGTGCATGGGGGGGATATATTCTGTGTCAAATTCGGGTTCAACTTTGCTGCTCCAAGGCCAGTCCCAGCACGCTGCTCCCACACTCTTGTCAGCCCAGGTTGCAAAAAGCTTTTCTTTCTGGTGCAGAGAGCCAAATGAACGGCAAAGCTTGTTTTCTCCCCAAAATAGAGATTGTCTTGAGAAAGCCCTGGTGCCGCTATGCAGCAGAAATCACAGCATTTGTGTGCAGGGCAGGAGAACTCTCTGCCCTCTCCTCCCACCCCAGCCCTGCAATCTGACAGCACACATTTGTCTTCTCAGGTCTGACTTCTCCCCGGCCCAGGGTGACAGCAAACAGCACTTGGAAAAAGAAGAGGAGGTGGTGGGAGGGGGAGAAGCAAAAGCAGAGCGAAGCAAAGCAAAACCCAGCTGCTGTGGCAGAGGGGGCGAACAACACATTCCGATGCCCACCCTGCCAGCCAGCAGCGCAGCTCCGCTCCTCTCCAAGCACTGCGATCGAGCTGCCTGATGTGTGCAAGAGGGAATGGAGGTGAGAGGCAGGGAGGCACGGTGCCTTCCCAGTACCTCTCGCCGCCGACATGACCTTGCTCTTCACCACTTCAAAGCCCATCTTCACTTGCAAGAGCTACAGCAGGGATGAGGCAGAGACCCTCTTTGCCTTCCCTTTCTCCCTAATCACCAGCTCTCAGACAGCCCGAGGCAATGAAAGAAGCCTTCTTGCTGCTGGGAGAGCCCCAGTGCTGCACAAAGCGCGGTGCCGCGCAGCCCTGCTGTGCTAATGGCCGGGCTGCTTCTGTGCACGTGGAGAAAGAGCCGGCGCGTGCTGCTGATTACCACTCCCGGTCTCTGAGGCCAAAGAAGGAAAGAAATTCAGTGTAAGACTGCAAACAATTACTGCTCTTAGATAATCACTGTTTCACAGTCCAGACATGCATAAATATTGCATAATGCCGGGGCTCAGCACGTAATTGTCAGATATTATTCAAATCGAGTCACTGCTTTATTGGCAAGTGCTGTGTGCTTGTCACAGCTCGGGGTCAGCGCCGGATGGATGGGGGATTTTCAGAGAAAGCTCAAGCAATGCAAGAAGCTGCTCCCTAAACTGCTCAGCGCTGACCTGTGCAAAGCGATCTCACATCCATGGCCTGAGCCACGGTGCTGCAAATGCACCCTAGGGAGCAAACAGGAAAAGCACGTCCAAATGCAACGCTGGGATCCTGCCCAGAGCTGTGCTTTGCAATCTCAGGATCTTGGATTCTCAAAGCTCCTTCCCTAAAGGACAGTCAGAAAAGCAAAGAAGGGAGCAAGAACGTGTTGCCACCAGCACCCTCACACTGCAGACATGAGGTGGTTTACAGAGGTGCAACCATAAGGCAGAAAGCGCAGCGCACAGCCTGCTTGCTATGGATGCCAGGGAAGACGTCCCTGCAGGAGCTCTGTGCTGGTGTCACTGGGGACTGAGCCAGCAGTGGGAGGAGGCAGTGCTCCAGCCACAGCCGCTGCCACGTGTTCCTTTGGACAGGTCTCCTTCCTTTCTCATCTGAAGCTGTTTTGTTGCAAACCATCTGCTCGGAGCCCTGCAGCGCGGGCAGCGGCGAGGGGGCCCAGATGGACGGCTTCTTTGATAATTCTTTAAAACGAGGCACCCGAGCACAACATTGCCATATGCCGAAGGGCCGGCCAGCACGGAGCACTGCCCACGACCCTCCTTTCTTGGCACAGCCACGGGACCCCAGCGCTCCTCACCTGCTGGGAGCCTGCAAACACTTCCAGGAGCTGCTCCGTCCCTGTCTGTGACACAGCAGCCAGAAGGAGATGCAGGCTCCTGGGTGGCAACCAGCGAGCACACCACCATGTCCTCCCATGTGCTGGGAACATGTGGCGTGCGCCCCTGAGCTTCCCAAGGGAGAATATGGGCTAAAAAAAGCAGGGAGGCCAGATGAGGCTGCTCCCTCTGCAGAGTGAGGTTGCAGCCCCATTCACACCCAGTTTCAGCACAGACACCCATACAATTACCCTGCACAACAGCCAGGGCTGGGCTTGTCTCACAAACAAGCTTAGTGTCACAGAAGAAAGCCAGCTGCTTCAAAGAGAAGAAAAAACCACTAGCAAAACCTACCTGGGAAAGTGGATTCTTCTCACTACGAAGACACAGCATCACCTCCAGAGCCTCCAAAGGGTCTCCAAACCCTTCATCATCCCTCCTGCAAGTCACACTGCACTCAGGGCAGCTCAATCCCCCATCAGCATGATCTTCTGGCTCCTCTGGCCCAGCCCCCCTGCAATACCTGCTCATCAGCACCAGCTGCCTCGTTACAGCCTGACGATGCAACGTGTGCATCGCTGCCCATCACATTTTGCCCCCTCCATCACCTGCCACACACAGCTCAGCGCACCCACAACCCCAGTGGGTATCTCAGCTCTTTGCCCTCCGGCCACCCCAGCGTGCTCCTGTCTTATTATTAAGAAGCACGCAGCCTGGGATTCCCATGCAATCACAGACTCTCAAGGACTGGGGCTTTAAGGAAAAAAAAAAAACACCTTGCAAAACCCACACCACACTCAGATGGATTTTGATAGAAGCTGCAGTGAAGGATGGCTCTGTGGGATTTCAGATAAATAAAGCCACAAAGGCCAGTGAGATTGGACTGACACCTTCCAGATGATGTTTTCCTGACCCTGCGCCTTGAATATCAAATCCTCCCCATCGCCAGCAGCCCTGAACCCCGGGCTCCAGAGAGAGGGGTGGGAGGATAACAGAGCTTCCCTGAGTCTCAGCTCCTCACAGGGCTGGATGCCAGAGCAAGGAAAGGCTCAGAAGCACCTAATCCCTCAATCCAGCAATTTGCATCACTGAGGATCCCTGCTCAGTTCCCACAGCTGTGGTCCCAGCACAGGGCGCTGCTATTGAGGGTTGCAATTGCAGTATCGAATAATGGGGCTCCCAAGCTGCCAGCATCGCTCCTGGGCAGCGCTCCCAATAAAGTTCGGCAGAAAGGAGATCACTTCGGCTTCCAGAGAGTGTGAAAAAGTGAGTTGGAGCAAAGAGATGCTGCCTTGGGGCACGAGAAAGAGGCAGCTGAGTGGTGACAAGGCTCCAGGCTTTAGCCTGGGCTCAGGGCCCTTCATTTGAGGGTTCCAGATCCCAAAGGGGCCATCACTGTCAGACAGATAGAGCAGTGGTGCTGCGGACAGAACATGCCATGCCAATGCCTCCTCAGCTCTTCTTCTGGGGACAGCAGGACCACGTCCCACCCGACACGCAATGCATGGGTGTTCCTGCTAACACAGGTCCCACTCACAGCCTCCAACAAAGCCTGAACCGGGGCTGGCCCTGAACTGCAGCAAAGTAAGCGTGAATGCTGATAACTTTATCATCCAACAAGGCACAGATGAAACCGTCCTCCTTTGCTAACGACACACGGGAGAGGTGCCAAGCTGGTGCAGGACAAAGCGCCGGGCGGCTGGTGATGGAGAGCAACAAACGGTGCACAAAGTCAGCGCCGAGCTCCTTTCAGCCGCCCTCGATCAAGCAGCGTCCCATCAAATAATGAGAATCTTGCTCTATTGTATCCATGCAAATCACAGGTGCTGCTTGAAAGCGTGTGCATTAATAACTCATCTGTAGGGCCAATAAGAAAAACCGTATCGCATTATCTTGTCCACTTAACCATTAGAGAAGCTCAGAAGTGCAATCATTCACCTCCTACGAGCTCCTTTCTCTGCTCACAAGCGTTGCATTTGCCACACTCCTGGAGTGCTGCCCTCCAGGACAGCCAGACCTGGATCCCACCCAGTGCCCAGCAGAGAGAGATGGGCACCCACGTGGGTCTGAAGCCTTTCAGGATGGCTGCCCAGCACCTCCCATGGAGGAAGCTCTAGGAAAGCACCCAGCAATGCACCTTCCACCCAGGAGCACAGGGATCTCAAAGTCCTTCCTTCTGCTGCCCGTGTTTCTTTAAGGCCAGCCAGGGAAGAGCAACGTTCTCCAGCTGGAATTACACAGGGAATTCAGGTAAGCAGAATGTAATTAACCGAGCTGGAACGCTGCCATGTCTAACAGATGTAGAGATGCACCTTGGGAGGAGAAAAAGGAGGAGAGGGAGGAATGAAGAGGAGGGATGGATGGATGCCCGGGCTCTGTGCTGCTCCTTGGTGAGCAGAGCCCAAGTGTGCAGCGCCGAGGAGGGGACACAGCGGCTTCTCCAGAAACAGTTTTTAAGTCATCTGTCCATGCAACTGCCTACGAGTGCACGTCCTTGACTTGCTCTGCTTTGGTCAGCCTGAAGCTGGCACCCACAGCTCCAAATCCTGCAGAGACGGACCAGCACGAGCATCACCGTCCTGCTGTGCCCGAGGGGACAGCCCTGAGCCCCAGCATCGCTGGAGCACGGCAGGAGCTCCTGACCCACGTGGCAAGGCACGACTTTCACCTCTCTCCTTTCGCTTTGTTCGATAATTTGCCTTCTCCCTGCTCTGCCTCGTAATCAGATTGGCAATGAATTACAGCAAGGGTGGCTCCGCTCACTTCAGATGTCACAGCCCGCAGTAATTGCGGCACCCACTTAAAATTTATGTCAAAGAGAAGCAGCCTTTGTACGGAGGCAAGCAGCACCGCGCCTGCCACACGGCTCACACGGCTCCAGCAAAGTTTCCCTTTGCAGGGCCCACGTCCCCAGCTCGCTCCTACTGCAAAGCCTCACCCGCACAGCACAGCAGCGCAGGGCACCTCGTCCTGCAGAGGCTTTTCGAGCCGTGCATGTTTCACGTTGGAAAAACAAGAGTGCACCGCGCTTGCTCTGCACTCAGCTCCCTAAATCTTCCAAACGACTTCAGCACGCGCTCCCCTGCCCTCCCCCATCAGCCATCTGCAGCTCAGCATCTCCAGACACACACACATTTCCCTCTGCAGGAACGTGCCAGGAGAGGCACGGCAGCTGGAGGGGGAGCAGAAGCGGTCCCAGCTGTGGGCACATTTGCTCTCCAGGTGGGAGCTGTGCCCATCTGCAGCAGCAGCAGAGGGCACCGCGGGGCCGGGGAGGAGCATGGTGTCCTGCAGGTGTGATTTCTGCGCCTGTCACAGCTGCTGCACGGAGCCCACGGGCACCCAGATGCTGTGAGGGCTCCTGCAGAGCTGCCAGCACCTCGGCGTCCCCGGAGGGAAGGGGATGCAAAGCAAGGTGGTCTGCGAGTTTCCCGGGAGGTCACAGAATCGCAGAACCTCAGGGGTTGGAAGGGACCTCTGGAGATCCAAAATCCAAAACCCACAGCGCGAAAACCAAACAGCGCAAAAAGCAGAAGGCATCAAATATCAAAGGAATCCAACTCCTCCTGTCAGCAAGAAGGAACTGTTCCCATACGCAGCAGGGCTGGCACGTCCTCTGATCAGCTCCCAGCAGTGGCAGGTGATGCTGCCCCTGCATCTCTCCCAGCCCTCGGTGGGACAGATCCTCCCTGGTGCAAACCATCCTGCACAGCTCCCCATTGCAGCAGGAGGAGAGAGCTGAGCATTCCGGCGTGCTTCCCAAAACTGACGCTGAGGTTTGGGATTGCCACATCTTCCTGAGCTGCATGCAATGGATACACGCGTCCTCCTCGCTTCTCCTCTGCCAGCAGTCCCTTCCTCCCGTCACATCCGTGCAGGAAATGGGATGTGACCATGGGGAGGTCACAGCACCCTTCACGCCTGCCCAGGCTGCTGCGTGCACTGAGGTGTGCTCCTGGGAGGAGCTGCTCGTGCCCACTGGGTGCACCCAGGGGACTGCAGCCATAGAAGAAGGAGGAAAGGTATTTACTTCATTGTTTAATTGTTTTTCTTTCATCACAATACCTGAATCATCGGTTGGAATCTTAGGTAATGATTAAATTAAGACAAAAACGCCAACATTTGGAAAGCAGCCCTTTGCTAGCTCAGCCCAGGCAGCTCCTGCAGAAAGCGGCTTCATCTGCAAGGGGGAGAAAGTCCAAACCCTACCCCTAAATATCCCATCCAGCTGTCACTCCTTCATCGGGACATGAAGGGCACACAGCACACAGCCCCACACACCCAGGGATGCTACCTCTGCATCTCAGGGTGAGCTCAAGCACTCTGTAATTGCATTCAGTCTGCATTTTGCACCGCTGCCTGCAATCTGACCTCCGAGTGTGGGCTCTCTGAGCCTATGAAGTTCATCTTCACTTACAGTCAATGTCAGGAATTAAAAAAAAACAAATGCAAAGATGCTTTGCAAGGTGGCCACGTGCCAGGTTCCTCCATTCCCAAACCCAAAGCGGTGTGAAATCCATCCCTTCTCCCACAGCAAGCTCCCAGCCCCACTAAAAGACCCTCCTGTATGCAGCTTGGGCACAGCACAGCCCAGGGGGGAAGGATGAAGTGGGATGTGATGGGCCCACGGGACGCAGGGCACTGTCTGGGTCCTGCCTCGCCCAAATGGCTAACGGTGGCATGGTGTTGGCATGATGTAGGCATGATGCTGGCACGGTGTTGGCACGGTGTTGGCATGATGTAGGCACAGTGTTAGCATAATGTTGGCATGGTGTTGGCACGATGTTGGCACAGTGTCGGCCTTCCCTGCAAGCATCAATTCCTGCTGCCGTTTAGCAGCCACGTGAGCCGACGTCAGGAGAACCGCTGCCTGGGAGCTCCTTCCAGCACTAATTTAGGCCCATTAAATATTCAATAACCCCCAGAATAAACACACAGAAGATCTCACGGCCCTCGGGGACTCCCCGGCAAGAGACAGAGACTTTGCCTTGACTTCTGGAGCCATAGGGAAGGGCAGTGCTGAGCGGTGAGCTCCCCTGGCTCAGCAAGCAGCCGCCTTTCCTCCGGCTGCATCCATCCCAGCATGGTGACATCTCAGCACAGCACCAGCCCGGCTGCCCCTCTGCACCCTGAATTCTAACTTAGTCATGGCACAGAGCGATCTCCTCGCTAATCAAGGGAGCGCTAACGCAGTAATGCCGGCAAATTGTAATTAATTTTCCCCCTAATTGATGCGTGGGAATACCGGGGACCCTCATTCTCCTGCCTTCGATTCCTTTATAAATATATGATTTGACAGGTTAATTGGAAAGTAAAAGTTCGGTTCTTTACAACAATCCAAGCAGAAGCCCCAGAACACAGCCTGCTGCCTCGATACGCGAGGTGGAATGAAAAGGGTTGCAGTCAGATTGCCATCGCCATCATCATCACCTTTTTAATTTCACTAATTTAATTTCTGTCATCTCCCCCCTCCCTCCCAACCTTCCCCCCCATTCTTGGAAGATAATAAAAGCTTCATTTCACAGTCCAGGAAATTTGGCAGCAAAAGGTGATAGGCAACCAAAGAAAGATGGGAAAGAGGCGTTAAGAATGGTGTGCTTCCTCCCAAGCTGAACCGTGGTGCTCAGCAGCCTGGAGAAGGGCAGAAGGAGGGACACAGGACACGGAGGCATTAGGAAACATCTTCCCAAGGTGGCAAAGTGAAATCAGGCAACGCTAACGGCGATGCTCAGTGCCAGAGGGTGCAAGCACTCGCTCCATTGCAAGCTGCAGAAGGGCCAGGTCACCTTCCCGGAGCTGTCACCACTTTGTGCAATGAGTCTGTGGGGTTTGGGGGGGCATTGCAGTGGCGTTGCCAACCCACAGTGTGGAGCACGGGGGCTGCTCGCTGTGCTGTCCCCCCAGGGAGCACTATAAAAGCTTGGGGAGAAAGGAAAAGGAAGGACTGATGTTGCCTCAGAGGATAAATAAATGTGAGTCTTAGATGTGGATGACTGGCAGACAGTCAGACTTCAATACCAGTTGCCGAGGGGATTTACTGGAAGCAGATCTGGAACACGAAGCATATGGGAATTCTGCTCGTCCAATGCTGTCTCTCTCTCCAAGCTGTGTTCTGGGGCTTAGGGGACTTTTTGGAGGAAATCTGCAGGAAAATGGGATCGGAAATGGAAAAAGCACGCCTAGGTGTCGTCCGCAGCCTGGCAAAACGACGCTTCAATGGTAACACTGAGCACATTTTGCGAAGTCCCTGCTCCTGTTCGCCGTTTTCTGTCCATTCCTCCCGGTCACAAAGTGCCTTTTTCATCCACACAGCAGCAAAACACAAAGAAAATCGGCAAACGACAAAGGCAGAGACAAAGAGCGGCCCTTCCTGCCCCTTCTGGAATAACACAGAGATCTGGTGGAGTTCCAGGAAGTGAGAAAAAAACATCAACTTTCAGTCCCGAGGACAACTGATCCGATCCCGGCCCACATAGACCCCCATCACACACGCGTACCAGTGGGTGCCAGAAGGCACCGCTCCTCCCATCTCAAACACTCTGTGTAAATTCAGGGTGGAGAACTCAACCCCTTGCAGCAGCAGGGAGCCGGATGCTTTCTGCACCCTGCTTCTCCCATCAGCCGCGTCCCTCTGCCTCCTGCCGCCTCTCATGAAGGGGAGAGAGATCAGCTGTCAATCGCTCAGCAAGAAAAAAAAAGAGATGAAAAAAGAGGGTCTGAATCTCGTTGAGGTTATACTTTTATTGCCAGCCGTTGCTGTAACATTTGCTCTGATTACCAGATTAATCACCAGACTGCAGAGCCCATTAAATAAAATCAAGTCGGACAGTTGAGGTGCTCCAAGAGCGATGTCTCCCAGCTTGCTTTTCCCTCTTCTGTTCCCTATCTGATGCTTAACTCAGGCAAAAGACATCCCAGGGGAAACTCAACATTTCCCTCTTCCTCGAGGATGCAAACCATTGGGAAACACCAACGCAGCTGCATCCTTCCCTCAGCCAAGCTCTTGTTTCCCAACCCCATGCATCAGCATTTCGGGTGATGGACAGCACCAACCCGCCACGCCATGTTTCACAACCCTTTGCTCAGGTCTCTGCAAATGAGTGCTGTAGATCTCCCCTTCTCCTAATGCCACCTGTCAAAGCCTCCGCTCTGCCCGGGAACAGGATCCCGCATCAAAGCACAGTTAAATGGGGTGTAAATGCCTCTTTCATGCACAGAAAATGGGCTGGTTGGCAGTAATAGGGGGAACTGTAAATGCTGTCAGCGGCTACATTTTGTTTATTGATTTACACCGTGTAATGGGATGACTCGATTTGAATCATATACCCAGGTGTCACGTCCCATTCATCGCCATCGGATTTAATAAGAGAGCTGTGCAGCACTGAGCTCAGCCACGTGGGCAGGGTGTGGAGGTGCCCGAGGGCTCGTACAGATCCTGGATCCCTCATGCTCTGTATTTCCACCTTCAGCTTGCGAGCCCACCAGCACAGCCAGGCTCAGGATGGCAGGGCTGGAACTGGGCTCACCACACCTACAACGCTCGGTGCCCACTGTGTGCTTGCTCTGGTTCTGGGTGCTGTGATGCCTTGTTAGGCACGCACAGATTTAACCTATCTGCTGCCCTGAAGCCGCTTTCAGAATTACACATCTCTGCTGGTACAAGCCAAGCATGCAAACTGCAGGGCTCCTGCAGCACTCTGAGCAAAGTCACGAGCCCGCAGCACCCAGGAAGAACAAGATGATGTTTCCACGTCCTAACCTCCGCCTGCACCATCCAAATCCCACACTGAATTCGCTCTAACATGGAAAACTCGAGGGATTCCTTGTTTCTGCACTGTCTATCTCTGTAATGACACAGAGGAATTAATTCCCGTTGCTTAATTTCTGCCGCATCTGCCAGGTTGTCCCCCTCCAAAAAAGAAGGAATCCAATCAAGAACCTCTAAGCGTATCACCCCAGTGGTTACAACAGCAATTAGCAGAGAGTCAACCACTCAAATGGCCAAGCAAAACAAGGCAAATGACAAGTAATTTAAACCCTGCTGGGCACTCTCCTACCAAACGCAGCCTGCCACATCGCAGTGATCTGCAGCAGTCACTAATTAGCATCCACTCAGAACACTGCAAAGAGCATTCAAATCGCACTCCAGGTGGAGCAGCGCATCACGTTTATCCCGGCTCCCACCATCTGAGGGTCCCAGGTCAGACATGAGCTGCCTCCATTTCTCCATCAGGATACAGGGCACAGCCAGCTGGCTTGT
This sequence comes from Aquila spilogaster, assembly GCA_024606505.1. Taxonomy (NCBI): domain Eukaryota; kingdom Metazoa; phylum Chordata; class Aves; order Accipitriformes; family Accipitridae; genus Aquila; species Aquila spilogaster. The sequence goes on from JANHGO010004709.1 coordinate 20,370, forward strand.
GCAGGAGCGTGCTGCAGGGACAAGGACAGCACCCCCCATGTCCTGGGATCTCCTGTCTCCCTTCCCACTCCCATAATTCCAGAGCATCCCAGATCTGCCCGTGCAGAAGGAGCAGGGTCACTGCTGTGGGGTGACTCAGCATCCCTCCGCCTGACTCAGCGCCCCAGCCCTGAGCCCCAGCCTTGCACTGCCTTTGCCCAGCGAGCAGACGCAGGCCAGGACAGCATTGTCTCCGTTTTTTCAGGTCACGCTTCCCCTTGAAATACCATCACTCGGAGCAATGAAGCTGTCACTTTTTGTATTTTTAGTTTTTCAAACCTTATATTTCATTCCACCGCCAGCTGCCGAAAAGGACGAGCAAAAGGCCAAAGCAGGGAGCAAAAAATCAATATGCTGCAGGAAGACAGAAGATCTGTTTCTATTCTTCATCTCCAACACTGGGTACCCAGTGAACACCACTGCAAACCAGGCTGTGGGCCACTGCCCTCCGGCTAAAGCCGAGTCACCTGGTTCCCCACCCCAGGCACCACGGGGCGGGCTGGCTTTTTGGGAAACGCTGAATGAATCCTGCATGGATGGTCTGCACGAGGGAAAAGTGCAGGGCGGATATAAGGAACAATTTCCTCTCCAAAAGAGCGGTGCTGCGCTGGCACAGCTGCCCAGGGAGTGGGGGGGTCACCGTCCCTGGGAGTGTTCCAGAAATGGGGGGATATGGCACTGAGGGACGTGGGCAGTGGGCACGGTGGGGTTGGGCTGGATGATCTCATAGGTCTTTCCCAACCTGAATGAGCCTATGATCCTAAGGCAGCCCTCAGATAGGTAGCACTTGCTCACTGCTCTCCAAATTCCCATCCCAACCCGCTCCACAGATCCTCTGTGCTGCTCCCTCCTCCAGCAGCTCATCCAGCACAAACCACACACTTCTATTTTCCACATCCCTTCCCTCCTCATCAGCAGCCGCACACCAACCTTCTGCTCTGAGCCCATCCATTACCAAAGAGCTCCATGTCCACCTAATCCCCTTATCTGCCCTCACTCCCTTTGCACGGGGAGCAAAGTCCCCATAAATATATCTCCAAAACCACCTTGGCATTACACTCCTTCAGGCTGCCCTGCTCCTCTCTGAGCGCAAAGGATGAGGAGCTGCACACGCTCAGCCCTCTTCATGCTCTGATGACTTGCTGCCTTGTGCAGTGTGGGAACGTATTGGACGCATCCAGACAGACCACGCTCTGCTCTATGGACACGATAAGGAAGCCATCCGCTGTAGGAGCTGCTCAGGCTCCAGCTCAGGCGGGTGGAATATACACGAAGGGATTTGGATCCTGGGCAGTAGAAACTCCCTTGGAAGAGAGACCAGCCCAGCAAGCCAGCCCAACCTGAAGGGCCTTTGGGGCAGGAACAAGAGGATGAGCAAGATGCAGGATTAAAAGCTCTTCTCCTTTTCCAGGCATCACCCTTTCAAGAGCAGTGCAATGCATCTACAGTGCCCAGAAATGGAGCTTACAAGGCAGCAGAACAGCTGAAGCCCTGAGGAACAACGCGGTGCGACGATCGGCATCATCCTGCCCAGTGGCACCATCCGTCCGCTCCTTCCATAGGGCCCTGCTCAGCAGGAGCCTCCCCATAAATCAGGGGGTGAGTGATAGGCGCAGAACATCGGAACTGCAGAAGCAGCAGCACCGCAGTCATAAATCAGGACCTAATTCAATCTTGCGAGATGCCTCGTTTGATTAATTTATGTCAGCATTTTCCATTCCATCCGCGGCTGCCGGCCCTCCCCGCGTCGCCTCTGCCTCCTGCCCTCAGCCCACGGGCACGGCACGTGCGTGGCCCACCAACAGTCCTCGGCAGGTGAGCCGCTTCCGTAGGGGATGTGCTCCGGATCCTTTGCGCAGCAGAGTGCATCCTGCCATGGCCAGCAGCTGTCGTTTCCCAACCATCGTCCTCACCACCACGACCAACAGCAGCCGGCACCACCGTGCAGACACCACCGTGCAGACACTGCCCTCTGAAACGTGGTGGCTCCTTTTTGTTTGGGTCGCAGCTGAAGGCCTGCTGCAAGCGTAAAATAAAGATGGACCTCACTGAAAAGCTCCCCGCTGCATCCCAGGTTTCCTTCAGGGGAAGAAATTACTGAACTAAATGAACACAGAGCGGGGAAAAAATGGAACTCAGCACCAGCTATCCCTGCTGAATCCCCCAATAATGAGAGTCTGATCAAGAGCTGCATACATCAACTGGCATCTCAAGATGAGAGGGTATAAGAGTAACATCCACACTGACCTCTGCCAGCCCAGCTCACATCTGAGAGTGCATTATAAATCCCAAATCTCTCTCTGGACCACTCATTTACTTAGTAAGGAGGTAAGAGACAGTGAGATGGGTACTTGGGCCATCTGCCCTTCACCAGGACATGTCTCTGCTTGAGCTCTCCCCCGCACAAAATTAACAAGAGCCTGCAAGAAACAGCAGCATATGTTTAATTCAGCCCTGCAGATCGCTGGAGCCATCTTTGGGGCTTGGTTTATGGCAAGGTGAACTCTGCAACGAAGTTTTAAATAAATCACCGGGTCAGAGGTCCAGCAGGCACCGATGCTCTGAGCACCTCCGTGCAAGGAGCAGCCCTGCAAAGAGCCCTGCAGCGTGGCCGAGCAGAAGCAGCTCGTGCAGGGGAGAGATGCAGCGTGGTGGCCTGGGGACATCGGCGTGCTGTTACAGCAGAAAGCTGAGCAAGGGGAGGGCACAGGGCAGCGCTAACTCAGGTTATGGCAAATAACTGCATGCCTTTCCATACACCTATGAGTAGAGAAGAATACGCAGCCGTGCTTTCTGTTCTGATCAAGGAATTTGAGAATGCTGAAAAGATCACCCATTTATATCCGTGGCTCCATTTGCAGTGGACATAAATGCACATTTCCACATGGAATTTACAGAGCTGCAATCAGATATTCAACTCAAAGACGTGAGCATGTCTCTCTACCGGACTTCTGTAAGACTTCTCTGACCAGAGAGAGGCGTCCCTCACTCCACAATCCTGCCTTATTCACGCCATCGCTTTTTGGCCAAACGCACATTTTGAAGGATTACTGTCACCGGTGAAGCGCAGGAGGAGTAAAATCCCACCACAAATCTCTGACCAACACTGCGAGACCTCACTGAGAACCGCAGCCCTCGAACCACAGCGATGCGGCAGTGCCACAAGAACGGGGTCAAACATCCCACCCGTTTTATGCTTCTGCTGCTCCCTTTTCTTTAAGGTTCTAATAGAACTATTAACAGCTAAAACAAGTTTCTGGTTTTTATTTTATTTAAATACGTTAACTATACTATATATCTTACGGGGGCTGCTCCGAAAGTAACGCCTCCTGTTTTATGACACTGCTCCGCCATGTCAGAGGCGGATGTTGGTGGTATGGCAGCAGAGGTGGACCCTTCCCACCAACATCCTGGTCCATGTCGTTGCTGTGTGACAGAGGGCAGCACACGGGAATCCTGACACAGTGGCATCTGACATGGAAGCACACAGAAAACAAAGGCATGAAACTGAATTCCTCCGTGAAGAAAAAATAACGTCCACTGACATTCATCACTGCTGAACACTGCTGAGAATTTGCCCTATCAAACACAGTTGTTGAGCTCATTGTATCTGCTGCTGTTTCCACAGAAATACATAGGAGGTATTACTTTCGGAGCAGCCGATATGCAGCCCACAACAATTCCTCTTCACTCAGGGGGTCGGACACTCATGCTCTAGGCAAGCAACAGCCTCGCCTCTGTCCTGGCCCCACACCATCTTGTCCCAGTATTCCCAGTACCCCAGGGGAGGCTCCGTTCCGGCCAACTGGGACCCTGTCCCCACGTCCCCCCGGGTACAGCGCTGCAATGGGCGTCAGCTCCCTGTGTGATGCTGCACGGACACGGCCCACCGGCACTTCTTCGGATGAAACTCCACTCCACCTATTTGTATGCGTAGCAGCAGCGACTTAGAAGGTTTGGATCTATTTCAGAACATCCTCACTGGCAATTTTCTCAAAGGCTGATCTTCAAACAGTGACAAA
>JANHGO010004710.1:0-24423 GCA_024606505.1 Aquila spilogaster
GGTTTCTTTTTTTTATGGTTACATTTTCTGTTATATCAGACATACCCTCAAGTCTTAGTTATGCTTTTATTCAAAAGGAGAACCACAGTATAAAGACCTAGAAAACTTATTATGATATATTACTGTAAAGAAATAAAAGTTGGTGCCACGGTAGCATATTGATAAGGACAGGCCTGCCACATTAATTGACCTTTTTCCATCTCAGCCACCAGGGCTGAGGCCTAGGCATCCTAGTTGCTTAGCAACAAGGTCACTACTTTTCAGGCCTTAAATGCACCAAAAAAAAAAAAATAGTTAAGAACAAAATCAGAAGATGTGATCTTATGAAGGCAGCAGGTATTTGGCAGAAGAAAGTATTTTTTCCTACCTTTTTTACCTCCATGCTCTATAATGCATAGAGGGAAAACAGGGGTCTGAACTTTTACTGATCAAAACAGACACAACAGTGCTGAAGCCACAGGCAGACGTTCCTGCTTGCTACAAGTCCTAACAAGATGCTTTCAATTTTTAGAGCATCCAGAGATGTTTATAAATAATGCACATTTCTTCTATAAGCATAAAATATATGCATACATTCAAAATATTAAGTGATCCTGGATAACATACATATTTTTTTAGGACATCAGAGTGTAGTAGAGAAGTAAAGAGGCATTCCTATTGTTTAGATGTTTTTTTTTTTAACATTATATCATAAACATTAGTGTTTGCTGCTATGTTTAATGATAGAGCTTGAGGCAATACAACATCTCCTAAAGGTCAGCTCAGAGAAAAGTTTGTTTCTTCCCTTCTCAGCATGAAACATAGGAATAAGTCACCACTTCTTTTAAACTTTATAAAGGCCATGGAACAAGAGAGTGTTTTCCTGCCAGAAATCAAAATCTTTCTACAGCAACATGAGTGTAGCCAAATGCTCACTGCAGGTCTTTCCTGGAGAGGAGTCAGGAAATCTGTGTTTTATTCCCCAAAAGAGTGATAAATTATTTCAGGAATGCCAGTATGCCTTAATTTCTCCAGTTGCTAGATGGGAACAATAATCCTTTCCCAGCTAGTAAGTTGGGAGCATCCTATTTTATCTGTGCTGATGTAAATAACTGCATGATTCTCAGTTAACAAATTGTTTAAAATATAATAAAAGTCAGTATTTTCCTCTCAACAATATTCCTATATGGCTAAATTTTATGTTTAAACATGGAACGCAATGGAAGGTTTTGAATCTTGTTTATTTACCATGTTACCTGAAGTAGTTCCCTAGACCTTCTCTACCGTGTTTTAATCCTCCCTTACTGTTACTGCTTGAACAACAAAATTATATGTATTAAAGCTTTTCATAGAATCATCAAATTGTCAAGATTGGAAGTAGACTTTGGAGATCACCTAGTCAACCTCTCTCCCAGCCTCTCCTAATATGCTCCAGATGCTCCAGTCCCTTAATCATGTTTGTGACCATATGCTGTACTTGCTCCAATGTTTCTCGTACTGCACCCATCGCTCCAGATGTGGGCAAGCACGGCTGAGCAGAGGGGAAGGATCACATCTCTCAACCTGCTGGTAATGTTCTGTCTAATGCACAAGACTTTTTGCTACAAGAACATCTTGTTTACTAGTGATCAGCTCAGTGTCCATCAGGTTCTGTTCTGCAGAGCTAATTTCCAGCTGCTAGGTTTTTGAATAAGGTTATTCATTCCCACGTGCAGGACTTTACACTTTGTTGAAATTTATGAGGATGCTGTCAGTTCCATTTCTTCAGTCCATTTATATAACTTGTACTTCATCAATTTGTCTATGAATATGTTATGGGAGGTAGAATCAAAACTCTTACTAAAGCCAAGATAAGTGACAACTATCATTCACCAAGCTATCACCTCATCATAGAAGAGAATCAGATTGGTTTAGAATGTCTTCTTCATAAATCCATGCTTTTTGCCCTCCATGTTTTTGGAAATAGTTTCCAGGACAATTTGCTACTTCACCTGCTTAGGGACTGCAGTGAGACTGACCAGCCTGGTGGGTGTATCTCATCCAGTCCTATGGACTTGTGTATGTACATTTTTTTCAAATGTTCCCTAACCCAGTCTTGTTCCACACGGTCTTCCTTGCTGTGGGCCTGAGAAACCCAAGATTCCTGAAGGCCAGTCTTACCAGTAAAAACCAAGGTGAAGAGGGCATTAAATGCCTTCATCTATTCTGTGTTATTTGTAGCCAAATCAACTGCCTCATTCAGCATCGGACCCTGGTCTTCCTTTTGCTACTGATATACTTGCAGAAATTTCCTTGCCATTCACATCCATTGCCAGATACAATCTGGTGGGCTTTCACTTTTCTTACTCCATGTTTGCATACTCAGTGTCTGTATATTCCTCCTGGGTCCCTGCTTCTACCTCTTGTAAACTCTTATTTTTATATTTGAAAGTGTACTCTTGATTCTCCTTGTTGGGATGAGCTTGGAAGAGATAATCCTTGAAAATCAGTTGTCTCTTTTGGATCTGTCTTCTCTCCAGGACCACGTCCATGGGATTCTTCCAAGGATGTCCTTGTAAAGGCCAAAGCCTGTCTTCTGAATCCAGGGTTGTAGTTCTGCTATTAGTCTTCTGTGATCTATACCTTTTTGACTTGTTTTTTGCCTTTTCCCAATTAATACTGTCTTAATGTGAGGAGAGAGTGACAGTGAATGGATTCAGGTTACAGACAGAAATGGCAGAAGTGTTGCATGATTTCAAATTATCTAGAATATGTGAGGATTATAAGAACATATTCTAGGCAGAAATAACATGGCAAAGTCTCGCTAGATTAATATGTGTACAACGCCCTCTCTTTCGCATCAGTTATGTTTCTAACAAAATAATGAAAATATCCACTTTGATGTTGTTCAGACCAGCAGATAGAATAAGCATCTATTTATTTGCTTTCTAATCTTAGTAACCAAGTGGGGAATTTATATTCTCTATTTTGGTACTCTTGCTTACATGCTAAATCAATAGACTTTTCACTGACTGCATAAAACTGCATCTTAGGGGAACTATACAGGACTTAATGGTCATATGTTAATTTTTGCCTATGATATTAAGTTGGAACATGTTGTCTACACAACACATTTACTGAGGAAAACACATTTACCCAGGCAAATCCGTTTAGGAACTGTGATAAAGGATATCGTAGACATTACTAATAGTCTGCACATAAACCTCTGGAAAACTAGCTCCACTTTTATAAAAACTTACATCTCTGCACACACTATGTCGAGGGACACCTTTGGTTTGATAATATTTAACATTCGTGTGCAGGGAACATAAGGATTCACAGAGTTGTTTGATCATAGTGTTGATTTTAAATAAGATCCTCAGGATGATTGCCATGAACAAAGATCAGTCTTAGAAGAATTCCTTTTGGCTAATTGAGTTTAACCTTCTGATATCTTTCTGAACATCAAAATGCTAATCAGTTGTAGCAGGTAAATCAGCATGTCAGAATCTGTCTGCACCAAGATGGGGTGTTAAACATCTATTAGCCTTCAAAGTTAACTGCTTTTGGCATTCATTCATACCAAAGATGTCCGAATAGTTCCGATGAATTCATAACTGGCCTACACCTACGGGTTTTGTGAAAGTGTGACTTAGTATGCTAACAGAAAGAAAATGACCCAGCTTAGGTAAGTAGAACTGTTAGTGTAAATGTTGTAAAACAGACACAGACTACTTCCTGTTGCTTCTCTCATCTAAGTGCTTCTTACCCTCTAAGAGGCTTGTGCAAAACTCAGCAAAACCATACTTCTACTGGTGCAGGTGGATTAGATATATACCATTCAACACAATGTAACTTTTAATACAAAGTCTAAGGTCCAGTGTTTCTGGCTTGGACAGAAAAAGACAAGTGGAAACCAATTCCATGAGCGTATCAAAACATACAAATTTGTGCCTTTAACTTATGATTAATGATACCATGAATTGTTGCTGTGTGAGCCTAGTTTTCAGTTCCAGCAGCTTCCAGAGACAAGTAATGATATGCTTCCTTTTTGTCTCAGTGATGAACTCCAGTAAGGTTATGCAAATTATCTGGCTCTGCAGGTGATAGCTCATTATTATTCACCAGGAAGGTGAAGTTCAAGTCTGAGAAGTTGGGAGGGATCACAGGCAAATGTCCTCAGGTATATCTCCACTTTTCCTACCACGTTAAACTGACTAGGTGTGTTCACAGGTGCTGGCTGATCTTTACTAAAGTAGTTTTCAGGTCACCTTTTAGAGGGGGGCTATGTTTTACTCTCCTCTTCTGAAGGAGGATAAAGTATTTCCCCAGTCGGAGTACAGAGAAACAGAAGCAGAGTACTGTTGCTAATGGTATGTTTGAAATTTATGTGACCTTACAAAGATGGGAAAGTGCACTTTTTTCTCCCTTTCAGAAGGGGGAATTGCATAATGCCTATTGATAATTGCCTGTTGCATGAACTCTCACAGATAATTCTTACAAGTATCTATTTCTCTTAAATTAGTACTCAGTTTTGACCATCAGTGCAGGATTCCTTCCAGGATTCTGACCTATCACTGATAGGTTTGTATTTACTGCAAGAACTGTATTTGAGAATTTATTCAAAATATTTATTTAAGCCAGTATTTTTTCATTTTCTTTATGCTTTTGTTTTTAAACGTTCAGTTTCTTGATATTGCTGCAGAAGTGGTTTTCATGTGCTCCATTTGGCAAAAACTGCACGATATAGAGCACAGAGAAGATTCTATATCTACAAATATTTTTGTAAAGTTTTATCAATAAAATATTTGTCATCAGGATACATTAGGGTTTGGAAAATGGTATATAAATAAACAATTGAAAAGCTTCTGCATGTAAATGCCAACTTTCACTTACAACTGATGATAAAGCTTTTAACTACAGAATTGTATCATGTAGATTTTGTCATTGCACTTACAATTATTTCCTGTGATTATTTTAAGAAAAAGCATGGTGGCAACAAAGAGGAAAATATCACATGAATTTCAGACTTCTTTGGCTTCAGTAAATATGAATCATTATATGGAGAGTATTAGAGAGAGTATTAGACCAGATACAGCCTGGAATGCAGCCATCTCAAGAACAGGGAAGAGCAGCTGTGAAATTTAGAAAATATTCCTGTGATAGTTAAGAACATTTTAGAGGAACGTGGACATTTAATGCATACTGAACTACTAAGGTACATAACAGCAGTGCATTTTCCTCTAACAATTAAAAAACATAGCACCAAAGAAAATACTGCACAAATTCTGTTGTGCAAAACTTGATTTTCAAGTATTCACTCACTAGTTAAATGAAAGCTATTTGCTACTGAACAAAAAGTGCAGTGATTTCCCCTCACTAAGCCAAATGCTGACCTTTTAAATGTGACATTTTATCAATATATTGTTTAGCCCAGAGTAAATGACTGTTTTATGATGAACTGAGCATTATGAAAGCAAAGTAAAGCAGAAACAAAGCTAACAGTTTTGTGGGAATTCTTTTTGTCTTCCTCATAACAGATTCTGAATTTTCTGTACAGTTTGGAAAACTGGAGAGCTGAATTTGGAGCATTTCTAACTGCTCTAATCCAGTGTGTAGCTAACAGACCTGTGATGTACAACATCTGACATGCATGTTTAGGGCCTTATTTCTATATGAATTTAAAGGTTGCAAAACTTTTGTTGTTATTGTTTCATTTTGTTGTGTTGCGTTATCAACTGTGGAAAGAATAGAAATTCTTTCAGTCTGTAATCTTTCTTTCTTGGTTATTGAGCAAAATAGCAAAATAACGTACCACCCTTGCTTGGACTCTGGGATATCTTGCATCTACTGAAATGGGCCTAGACCTGCAGACTTGAAAAAAAAAAAAACATCTTGAAATGATAATCAATGAGAGCCAGTGATCAGCAGGAATCTACAAGAGTTCAACAGAATTACATTATTACTGTCAAAAGCCAATAATCAGTATTCTTGACATATATGGGGTCTTAATTCCATTTGAACCAAAAACTTAGCAGAATCAGCAAGTGCACAAAAGCACCAAAAAAAAAGATTCAAAGCAAAAGTAAATTTTCCAGCGAAAATCACAAGGAGTAAAGAAATATTTTATCTCTGTTCTAGTCAAAGGATAGTAAATGCCTGCACAGCATCGGGTTAATTATATATGGTAGTAGATAATACTTTCCCTGCATTATTTTGAGGTGAAAACTACTTAAGAAAAATATTTTCTTCTGCTCAGTCCCTCTGAATCACTTTTTCTCTTGTAACCTTGCAGATGGACTCAGTGGAAAGCTGCTGTGGTCTTCTTATTGCATGCATGTTCAGATGCTTGATTATTTTTACTTTTTGGTTATGCTTTTGATCCATAGCCTACATGATCTCATTAAGACCATATTACTTAGCTTAAACTTCAGATACTTGACCATTTCTTACAGTAGCCCCAGGCTGGGTGAAGTGTAATATTGTTCATGTCAGCTTCCTGGCATGGCAACATGTCATAAAGTATCTGCTGGGATATGACAGAAGAGGTAGGTTGGGGGATGGAAGCTGGAATAAAGAAGCTCAGGCACTTAATAGAGCTTGCAAGGAGAGGTCAGTGCCCATCAGTCGTTGGAGTATAGAATCCCAATTACTTAGGAATGCTCAGTATGGGCTGCCTGATGCAGACTGTAATAAATCTTATGGCAGGCATTAGGAACACCTGGTTTCAGATGAGAACACCTTTCTTTAGGTCCACCTAAATCAATCCTCTTTCTTCCCCATGCCTGCACTGATCTCTATCTAGTAGGGGGAGGAAGGGAAAGAAAAACAGGCACAGGTGATCTTATTATGGGTCTTGTCAGCCTCACTAATGGGAAACAGGTAACAGGCATAAGAGACAAAGAGGAGAGGGTTTACCCAGTGCAATACCTCCTGTCATCTTCCTTGTGATTTGAGAGGAGCTTCTTTAACAACTGCCTTCAAATTGGCACATGTCACAACACTGGATTTTCTCCAGCCCATACTCAGATGTCAGATGAGCTTGATGGTCATGAGTCTATCCATTAAAAGCTTTTAACATTGCTGACCTCTTGGATATCTCGGGTCCATTGTTCTATATGGGGAAGAAGGGAGAAGGTAAATACAGTTCAGCCAATGTCAGCTCTGCTGATATAAAATCAGAGTAGTGATGGTGATTTCAGGGAGCTGAATCTGGCCACATTTTCTGTGGTCCTACCCTGCTTTTAAAGGGCAAAAGGATAGTTCCCACATTACGTTTATTTAAATAAAGCCATGAGCACTAAAATTGGCAATTTACAGACTCACATCTTTTAGCCTTGCTGTCTGCAAAAGTATAGGCTCTGGCTGAAGTTTTTTTTTTTCTTGGACTGGAATATCAGTAGGATCTTTCTCCTCCATCCTGCGCTTGTAAAAGATGCTTAATCTCTCAGCAATCTACTGTTCTGTGAAATTCTGCTGATATTGATCAGTACACACAAAAATTACCAAGGAGGCAGAGATACACACACGTTTGCAAAGAGAGAGAAAATGTTTTCATGAGACCATTTCTTGGGAAGCAGCCTAAAAATCAGTCAGTGGCAACTGGGGATGTGGCTCAGCGTGTTGTCTATTTTTTCTTTTCAAGTTTTATTATACTGCCCTTCTTTTTTTTTCTTTACTTTCTCCCCAAAACATTTTTTCCTTTCCTTTACTATGAGCTCTTCCCTCCAAAGAAGCTCTTAAGAGATCTCACAGAATGGGTGTCTCCTATGCAACAAGTAAATGCAGAGTATGCGCGAATATTCCTATTTTGTAGGCATTGCCCACATATGCTTCACCTTGTGGTGGCCTGTAGATACGTAATCATCCTAACACTGTCACCTGTCAGCATCCATTACAAACTGTCATCCAGTTCCAAGCCTGGCTAGTGTATCCATAAACTTCCATGATCAGAAAGGCCAGTTTAAGGCCATTTGCAAGGAAGAAGATAGAACAGTCTTCCTACTTGCACTCTGTGGCACACCAAAGTTTGGCCATGAGTTGAAATGCAATCACTCCAGACACAAACATCCACATCCAGTATGAAGTGGAGCTCGCTGGCTTCCCTGTTGCACCTTATGAGCAGAAGCTGCATTCCCAGCCCTCCAGGTGGAGGGCTGTCTTCATGTGCCAGTGTGAAGCAACATAACTATGCACTGTTGGCTGAATTGAAAAGGCATTGGAAAGCCTGCCATGTAGGCTTCTCATCAGACTACCTAATTGATAATCTTCTCCCCCTGGTATCTGCAGCAGAACCAGAACTCTGCACACATGAAGCTACAAGAGCCATGAAAATCTTCACAGTAAATTAAGTGCAATTAGCAGAACAAATATCACCACAGCTAGCCTTATAGTCTTGTAATTATTCTGACAAGACTTATTATTTGGACCGTTTCTCAAATCAGTGGTGTTTGTAAATGAATAACATCATAATAAAGTCCCTTTCCAAATACAGTATCATGGGTACAGGGGAAACTTAAGGAAGAAGGGGTTTGAACTTCCAGTTCAAGGAATCTCATCAAGTTCCACTCCAGAGAGTATCCATCAGACTCTCAGACTCTTGTCAGGTGAGTGCCAGAAGGACAGTCACAAAGAGAAGCCATGACCTAGTTCTTACTAACAAAAGCCCTGTTTAGATGTTGCATTTTTGAGTCATGTCCAGATGGTATTGTGATACCATCTGCAGGAGACTGCAGGCGAAAATCTGGCAGTAGTGCAAGGAGGAATGACTCAGGCTGCCCATTTCCAGCAGCAGATCCCTCTTGTGTTGGTCCTCAGTGAGTCTGTGAAACTCTCTGTCATTAAGGGATGATGTAACTAAAGTGCATAGCCTTTCATACACAGCTTAAGACAGATTTTCCTACTGATGGATGTCCCTGCTCATTATCCATTGCTACTTATGAAAGCACTCCATACTTAGCCTTAGGCTTGCACTGAACATCCCACAGCTAAAGAGTGTACCTCAATAGGAGCCAGCCTGGCTAGACTGAGTACTGGGGTTTAGTTTCTGAGCATCTCAGGAGGACTACAGAGACACAATACATTTACAGAACTGTCACAACAGTAGTCTTGAGACCAGACTTGGGATGAACAAGCATTTTTAACATTTCAAACTCCTTTTGAAGCCAATGGTGTCTGTCCATCTTTGCAGCTTCTGGGAACTTGTTAACTCTCCAGCAGTTTTGTGCCCAAGTATGGATGGAGGTGACTGATTTCAGGCAGCAAGGCTTAAAAAACTGTGGCTAGTACAGTTTAAAGAATAATTGTTTGGAAAGGTTCATCACCTTTGCTACTATGTACTGACATCTCTACTGAGTGACAAAGTGGTGACAATTTGTTCCATTTTCTACAACAGAACAAGGGGGAACTCAGGACTCACCTGTTGAAAGCATCAAAATGACTAAATGAAATGTGACTGGAAGTGAAAGCTCTCAACCCAGAAATAAACTGTAGTGAGAGGAAGGTTTCAATTTATGATAGTTCTCTCTGCATAGCAGAGGCAAAGCATGGGCAGGTGCCTAGAGGGATAAGGGGTAAACAAACAAATAAAAGCTGCAAGAGAAGATAGTAAAGAAGAAAACTCTTCATAATTAAAACTTTTTTTTTTTTGGCTCCTCATTTAACAGCTTACTACTGCTGAAGGTTTCCAGTGCACTTACAGACTTAGCATTTTAGGTGAAGAAATCTTAGGCTCATTTGTTATTTACAGAGGAAAGGCCACTAGGTGGCACAAAAGTTGCCCTAGTTTGAGCAAATTCTCTTTCTGAGATTGGAAAATGACACTCCAGGGGGTGAACTAGGGCTGTATAACTACAACACTAACGTAGTCAGCGAAGGAAACACATGGATGTTTAGAAGGCTGATATTCCTTAAGTCCATTCTGTACTACTACACAGTGTGGTTAATGTGGTGCTGTTATTTTTGCCCTCTCTCCAAATTAAAAAAAAAGAAATTTGTTTTTTAAAGAGATGATTGATTTGTCCTCATGAAAATAAAAGTAGTACTGCAGAATTAGAAGAGAAGCCAATTAAAGCTAAAACAATGCTTTTTGTATTACCAACCTTAAAAGCAAAGCCACAAAGAGTTGACAGATTCATTGCACAAAAATGTGGTAATAAGTACGGTGTACCAAAGAAGAATATTGTGTACTGCTGTGTAGTGGAGACTACAGAAATCTCCCATTGACAAGACAACCTGACTTCAATGATACTGGAATGTTTTTCAGAGAGGCGAGGATGACATGAGGAAAAAATACAGGAAGAATAAATACATATACAACAGGAGAGGTTGTAGGAGAACGTATAACCTGAAAGACAGTCAGCTAATGTAGAAGTCATCCTTACCAACAATATCTCAGAGGCATTTAAATATCATCCTCATTAATTAATAAAACAGAAACAACTTAAGACCAATCCCTTTGGTCCCAGAGGACCTACAAGGAATGTAATGTGAAGGAGAATTCATCTGGCCCTTTGGGCATACAGAATGTTTTACAATTTTCTGCTGGGGCTACCAACTGTCTGAGCAATGCCTTACGCACTATATGAACATCCACAGAGTCATTCTGGTCAAGGAGAGTGAACATGCAATCTGAAATCAGTTTTAATGAGAATACTTTGATGGGCATTATGTCAGCTTCTTTCAACCTTGGGGTTTTGATTGACTGTTGAGGACTGTCCTCTAGATGATAACAAGGATGCTGTCAGTCCTGCACAGATAGCTTGCACCAAGCTTGAATGCAAAAGTAGTGTGTATGCCATACATGCTCTTTCTGCATCAGAATGAATTTCAGCTTGAATTTATTTCACTTCAGATAGTATTTAAAAATAATTATGGATGACACTCTTAAAGAGAGAGTTGTTCCTGCTGAGATAAACCATGGATCTGACCATGAAAGTGCACTTCCTGAGATTCAGTAATGTGGTGTGCACAACTCAGTATAAACCATTTGCAGCTATTAAATATGATTACAGCAACTTATGAGCTGAGAATTAGAAATAAAAGAAATAAGACTGGCATCCTGCATTGCTCATGCAATAAAATATAAGACAGGTCTTTCATAAACCCTCTAGTATTCTATCTTTTTTTCCTTAAAGTCATTAGTGGATTTTATCTCTGTTTAAAGGGGAACTATGTTATACTTATGCTGTGTGTTTAAAACTCTGTGACTTACCTTTTCCAGCTGCTAAGCAAAGGTTATTAGAATTGGTAATGTACACATTCAGAGCTGGTTTTAGTATTTTTAGAGGAGAGGAGAGCAGAGGAGAGGAGAGGAGAGGTTGAAGTTGAGCATTTTTATGGAAGCTGTTGGAAATACTCTTTTTAGACTTTTAGCCATGGTACTGCAAATATGACAAAGTGAGATGTGTCTTTAAGAAGTCATTAATGACTTTCATTTTTCTTCTGGTCCACTTCTTGATTTCTCACAGTTAGTGTTATCTGCTAATACCTCTGTATTTCATATGTCAGAGCAAAGTGATTTAAAAATCCCCAGATAGAGAAAAAAAATTAAAAAGACAGAAAAAAGAGAAAAACCTTTGTCAACGACAATTTTTTTTCAGAGCAAATAAAGTTTTGTATTGAATATTCACAATCACGGAAGCTTTATAACATGCTGGTAGAGAAGTATTATTTTTATAATCGGAGTCATCTGAATATGGTTTTCAATTCTATAGCAGCACCTCTAAGTACAAAGCAGCTACATACCCCAAGCCATATTTGTAAATGAAATCATGACTAAGGGATGCAGTAAGCTGGGACTTAATTTTTTTTTTCATGGAATGTACAAAAACACAGAGATTCTGTCTATCTATACTCTTATCTGTGAGATGCAGCTACCAAAGGATTAAGCTGCAAGTACCACTTACTTGCTGGGAATAATTATCCTTGGTTTCCATAAGATTGTTTTTGATATTAACATTCCACATCTCAGTGGTTTATAAAGGGTTAATGAATAATTAATAGGTGTTTTTAGCTCATTTCAAATATGATCAGTGGATGCAATAGGTATCAGTATATATAATCATAGTTATATGCTATTGGGCTGTTATCGTCTGTTTATTAAAACCCTTTCTACACTTCCCATATCTGTAAGAATACCATCAAATCTGACCAAGAATAGGAAGAAATCTCACCATCAAAATAAAATTATTTCACTTCCTCATCAGTACAAGTCAGTTTAGTCTGGCTTTGGGTTAACCCTAACTAATCATTCATCTTTATCACTGGAATTTTAACTCTAGAATCTATTACATCAGGTACTTTTTTATTCTTTAATGTGGTAGAAGAATATGCTACTAAAACAGCAGGCAGATTACAAATGTTAAGCAATTAAACTTGTACATTGTAAATGTAGAGATATGTAAGAAAGATTTGTGATACATTTTGTGCTTATCCCACTGTGTCATTCACTGGGAAAGTGGAACATACAGGAATCATTGTGAGTTGTTGAGCATCATACAGGATTATGCCTGTGATTTCATGCTCATTTTAGATAGGAACAAACTAGATTATGAGATTATTTTTTTAAATGAAAATACATTTGAGCAAAGATTCTAAGTTACTAGTACTAAATGACATTTACTTGTCTGTAACAGCTCATTTACGGGAGTGTCAGGCATTTCTGTTCTTTGCCATGCTGCTGTCCTTCTGGCAGAAGTTGCTGCCCCATGCCCGTGGCTGTGAAACAGGTCATGTGAGCCTCTGAAGCATCATGCCTGCTCCCAGGTCCAGCATGAGCCCTGATGTGCAGGTGTATGTCATTCTCTTGACTGTGCTACTGGATTGCTACCTAGGGCAGAAATGGGAAGAAGGAAAGCATCAAGATTTGCAAACTTCTGTTGATCCCCCTTGGGAAACCAAAAAGTTTGCAACAGCACGTCTCTCACATTTTCATTTTTAACCTAGTTCATATCTTTGTCTTCTTCTT
Source organism: Aquila spilogaster (assembly GCA_024606505.1). Classification (NCBI taxonomy): domain Eukaryota; kingdom Metazoa; phylum Chordata; class Aves; order Accipitriformes; family Accipitridae; genus Aquila; species Aquila spilogaster. Next base: position 12,926 of record JANHGO010004710.1, read on the forward strand.
TAGTCAGTCATGGTGTTTGGGATCGTAGCTCTTCCCAGAGCTCTAGACTGAGTCCCCTCTTTACTCCTTCCCAATTAAATCCTTCCTGGAAGATCAGGAAATGCACCTGCCTACTGTATTTTTTTGAAACGTGGACCAAGTTTATCTTAAGACTTTTGACAAAACATTATTCAGTGTTTTTATTGCCTTTTATGAATATTTATTTGTGCAATAATTAACAACAGCAACAACAGTAATAGTGGTAGTAGTTGCAGTAGAAGTAGTAGTAATATAAATTTACCTTGCCTGAAGGTTAGAAAGTTCCCTTTGAGAAGCTGGCAAAAACTGGCTATTTGAGTAATAACCATGGTGATAGTAAGAATGAAGGGAAAAATGAAATAAAAGCCAGTTAGAGCATATCAGTTATTTTAGCTTACAGCAAGGTTCAGATTCATGTCTGAACAGACTGGATTTGTCTGCTTACTTCAATTTGCCCAATTATCACCCTCTGGTAATTGGAAATTTGTCCCACTGTGCATTAGGGGCTCATTAAGATTTTATTTTGACCATTAAAGCTCATACTGCTTGTACTTGCACTCTCTCCAGTTTGTGTTTTTGGAAGACCTCAAGCTGCAGTGGTTCCCAGTGGAGTCCTGAGATCCCCAAACGCTATCCCTGCTGTAAGGATCAAGGGGAAAATTTTGAACCATGCACCCAATGACAGAACCATTATTAGCATAGTAAAATCAGAACTTGACTTGACTCTGTATCTTTCAGATTATTATCTCTATTTCTTCCTTATTTCCCATATTTATCACACTTCCAAAGGACACTGTGTTAATTAACTAACCAATGCATAGTATTTTCTTGTCAGCATAAAAAGGTATTTTTTTAACTTAATCATTCATTATGTGAAGGAGCTAAAAATGAATATGTTGAGGAGTTTGCCCTTGATTAAAACATAAAAATGTGGCAATAAATATTTTTTATTGGTTATAATACCTTTACCTTATTAAGAAGATAACAGACTGCTAGTTAACTGATCATGAAATATTAATTAAAAAGAAAAATATATGATAGGGAGTTATTTCTGTTGTGTATGCCTATGTTTTATGTCTTCTTTTCTTCCTATAAAATCTGAACTTTTCTAGTTTGTTTCATAATAACTGCATGATATGATATTACCCAAGACAGTGCAGAGAAGCAGCAGATTTTGAACTCATGTTAAACCTTCTTTTTCTTGCTTGTCAGTGCTCTTCTACCATCCTCTCTCTGTTTCATAGATTTGTTAAGCAGAATGAAAAAGGAAAAATAACTTTTAGCACTAAATTCAGAAAACATCTTTAAAGTGCCCAATTAATTAAGTGTACACAGGTACATGAGTTTAGTGTTACTGAGGACAAATAGAAGTATGTGCCAAAATACTTTACTGAACTGGAAGAGTCTTTGTTTCAAAAATCAATTATCAATATATTGTAGTTATTGTGATAAAAAATCCAGCTAACACTCCATATCAAGTTCTATGTTTTAAGAAAGCCTTAGTGCTTTAAGAGACCGGTTGTATATTACAAGTGCATTATAATATTTGGGAAATAAAACAACTGCTTATTTTGGGTATGTTTTTAAAAGGCCTTTATTTTGAATTCCAGTAATGCTACATAATTGGGTATCCTATAGGCCTACTTTTCATTTAATAATAAAAAAAAACTTATTACTGCAAAATTCCATTACTCTCATGCCTCCCTATGTAGTACAGTGTTAAGTACACTACAATACTGAGTCCCAGATGGAATACAATGCTGTAATTCAATTGAGGGATCCTGCTAATGTCCCACACTGAAGAATATAGCTTAAGGGTTTGGGTATGTTAGCAAACCTCTCAGCCTGGAGACTGAATTACAACCTGACTATTCAATCTAGGCCTTTGTGCACTTGTTTGTAATGTACAGGACCCTGACTATTTGTAAAACATCTGAAAAACAATTACTAGAATAAAACAAAGGAAGTAAAAGAACTATAAATTAAAGTTCATGCAGAAGAACTATGCTATTATAGGAGACCTGGACTTACAATTGGCATGGAATAGGGAGAGAAGGTTTGCAAAGTGTGGTAGAAGTTACATGGAAGGTCTACTGATTAAAGGTCCAACCCTGCCATCCTCACCTCTGTCAGAAGAGATTGCTGGTTAACATCTTGACAAAGGTAAAGCAAATGAAATGTTGTGAGTAGGTTTGGAAGTCAATTCAGTTATGGAGACAGAAATGAGTATTACAGTTTCTTCAGTTTTGATGCCTTGTATTACATGTTTGATCCTGAAGCCATCTAGAATTTCTGGCTGACACTTATAGCACCCCAGTCTCTTCTTCCTAGTCACCAGGACACATGAGAATGGCACAAAGCTGTGCCAGAGGAAGTTCAGAGTGGACACTGGGATAAATGTCTTTACCATGAGGGTGATCTTACACTGGGAGAGGCTACCAAGGGAGGTGATTGATGTCCCACGCCTGTTAGTGTTTCAGAGACATTTGGACAATGCCCTCAGTAGAATGCTTAACTTTAGATTAGCCCTGAAGTGGTCAGGCAGTTGGACTCAATGACATTTGAAGGTCCCTTCCAAACAAAATATTATATTCTTATAAGCATCTAGTGCCATGGTCTTCAGCTGTAAATCTGACTTGATACCAAGTCTGTTTTCTTGGCAAGACCAAAAGTGCTTAATCCATATCAGTGCAGTACAACTCATGTTGCAGCCCTTCCGGACCTGCAGGCAGCAAACTCCTTGCCATCTCCTCTATGAGGCCTCTCAAGAAGAAGACTATGATCAGGCTTCACAAAAAACAGGTCTATTTGGAATATACACTACCCCACTACTCCCTTTGTGTAGCAGCTCTCCAGGTAGTGGGTTTGGCCAGAGATGTGGGTACAGAGCCATCTGTCAACAGAGTGACTTGAACCTATCTCTGAGGGGGGACTTCTAGGCACAAGGCAGCTGGAGGTCAGGCCCTAAGTCATGAAGCTGCATCTCCAGGTGTGATGGAGCTTCTACCATCTTGCTCTACCAGAGTAGGCAGATCTGAACCCCTCTCTCTTCCAGTCACATGTTCTTGTACATTCCCTTGCACTGTCCCAGGCATGCATCTGATTCATTGACAAGCCAACCAAAGGGACTAAATCAGTCAAAATTAGCCATACAAACTCAAAGTAAGTAGTTTTTAACTGATTTAGTTCCTGAAAGCCTTTCATGACAAAATCAAACACCAGTGCAAACCAAAGAGTTGCAGAGGCAACATGCATCTGGGGCTATAGTAAGAGATAAACAAAAACCTGACTTAGTTCATCCTACAGTGTCATAGTACTGTGGATCCAGTTCAGCCTATAGTGTCAGAGTGCTGTGGCTCCGGTCTCTTTCGTTGCTGATGCTCCGTTTTTTGTGGAATGTTCAACGATAAGTGGAACTAGACAAAGAAATGCCAAGCACAGCTCTCTAGCTTAACTGTTATAACACTCTGACCAAGATTTCTTTTATACTGGAGAAATTTAACTGGAAAAAAAAAGTCTGAGTAGTATTTTAGCACAGCATTTTGACAGCTGTGTTGCACTTAGCCAAAAACTTCTCTGTTCCTCACATGGTATTTGGCTGAACACAGGGATGTGTTTTCTAACCATGCCAATCCATTAACCTTTAAGTGCAAAATGCACTCTTACTAGATCAATATGTCAGAGTTATATGGATACACAGGAAAAAAATATAATTGGTTAAATGAATAGCCTTCACTGCCATTGCAAAGGAGAATGAGATCTGAAAGGAACCTTGTTATGGTGCACTCACTTGAGCTGAGATGCACTGGACGTGTTGAAATCTTGGGTCACTGGGGTGTCACAAAGTTGTGGATTACTAGGTACCTCCCTCGTGTTCCCCTTGTTGTCAAGCAATCTGTACCTTCATAGAATTACCAATAAAACATTCATAGGAGCAGATTAGGTTTTAAAATCTACCTAATGTAGCATGAAATTTGGAGTGTATGCTCCAGCGATCAGAGCTGCAGTGTTGACCCATTATGCTCTGCAGTCACATTCTTCCATTTTCAATCCTTTGAAGCCACAAGGCTTCACACTAACGCACACTAACAATAACACACACACTAACAACAATTTTATCATAGCTTTTTTTTCCCAAAGTAGGTTTGTACTCTGTGCTGCCTGCAAGAATTTACACGGACCTTTGCTCAACTTTGCTAAAAGAACTTAAAATTCATTCTTAGAATACCTGATGGCTGTTTGTTGTGCTTTGTGAAAAAGCAGCATTGGGTTTCCAGACTCAGGCAAGGGAAGCACCTTTTTGATTGATTCTGCAGACACTGGGTCTGTGCAAAACAAGGCTGTCATCCTACACGTATTAGGAACAATCTAAGCCTTATCCTCTGTCATGAAGCAAAACATACTTTACTGAAAGCTGAAGAGGCACAAGACAGTGTAGTAGCTATAGATTGTGTTACAAGTCAAAAAGCTGTACTATATTAAAAATGATACATGTAAGTTATTCTTTTCTGCTTTACCAACTATATTGTTGAATAAATGTGAAATATTTTTGATGTATGCATCCTCTTCTCTGGACTGATGAGAAACAAGTAACACATATTCACAAGTCAGAAGAGTTCACTATGACTGTTCACATATATAAACTCTCTTGCAAAACTTGAGACAGCCTTCCAATCTAACTCACTGAGATTTGGATCCTGTTTTATGATAGATTGTGATCTGGACAGAGCTGTGGCAGAAAAAGATTCCCATTATGTCAGAGCTTGCTGAAGAGTTTTTGGAAAGTTATGTCCCACTGTGAAGCCATGTTACACCCTCCTGCAATTATCCCCGTTCTTGAAACTAAGAACTGATTTCCAACAGAAATGTAGAAATGGAATTGCTATCATAATTTTGATGAGCAAAGATTAAAGATATTCAAGCACACCCAAATAAATTTCATTTTCCCAGTGCAATGAAGACTTCTGAAGTGGGGAGAAGTCTTCAGCCTTTGTCTAGCAGTCCAGCATTTTCCTGATTTTGATTATATATTCTAAAAATAAAACCCTTCCCCTGTACTTTCTTTAAGAACTTAGAATCTGAACATGTATGTTGCAAAGCTCTTACTCCCACCCATAGATACCTTGAAAAACCAAATTTATTCCTTTCATGTTACATTTCAGCACAGCAGCTTGTGTTATTTGAGATCCGTTATCAACTATTCAGAGACCTTTTACAAAAGACTGAGTAGTCCTTATTTCGAAAGTGATCAGAAAAGGCTCCGCCCTGCACATGTATCTCTGTTGAGTATTTTCCTTCCTGCTCACAGAAACTGCAGAAAGTGTTGCAGAAAAGGTCTACCAGTGTTTAACTGTTTATATCACATAGTGTAATAAAGAAGAAAATTCCCATTAACCTTTCCAGGGGATTTTCATTAAAAAAAAAAAAAAAAAAAAAGCAGAACAGTAGACATAGACATTTCAGCTGCCGCTGAGCTATTCTGTTTTCTGAATTTGGTAGCCTTCCCTCAGCATGAAACTATTTTTCACCGCATCCTCAGCTGTGAGAGTACTATCGAAGACAGTGATCTCATTTTTGCAGATTCCACTGCCATCAGGAAAATGGCTCTGGGGGTACAGAGGTGTAACTGAAGTCAGAATCTGGCCTCGTCCATTAAAGTGGGGAATACACACAAATACATACGCATGACAGTACCTTTGTGCAGATGGTGTGGCAGTACTTCGATTTGAACCCCCTGCTATGACACATATGCTATGGATCATGAGATGCAGAAATGACCACACAGCTGGGCAGCCCTTCTCGTTACACTGTAGTGGTTCTGAGCCACTAATGGTCCTGACAGCTCTTGCAGTGTCTAATGATTTTCTTTATACTCCTGAAGTCACTGAAAGGACAATCTTGGCTATCAGTTTGAAGAAAAGATTTCCAACCCTTCTGGTTCAGAAACCATAAAAAAGTGAATCTAAAAGAGGTTTAAATCTCATGTTTTCTTAGACAACTGGATGACTTTGTGGAACATGGTTCATGATTTTTCAGTGCTTGGGTGTGCATTTTCTTATTAAACCCTGTCAGTAAAATTACACAAAAGAAGCTGGTGTAATCCCTGTGGGAAAGTGCAATTTTCCCCTGTGTAACAAGCTTAGGACTCTATGGGGCTTGATATATAAGCCAAAAGATTTCTGCATTACAGCATCAGGTTATCATAACCTATCTCCCCCTCCTTCCTACCCCCAGAACTCATCTATATGCTAATTTAACGTGACTAATGCCGCCCCACGATATAATGGCTCTAATGTTTTCAGGGGAGGAAAGAAAGTGGAAAGAAACTGATGCTCCTCTTTGATTAGTGTAGTGTCTTCTGACAAAAATCCCGGATTTCTTGATGATAAGGTCTGACTGCATCAGCATCCTGGCTACGTCTGATTCAACATTTGACCAAGCCTGTCATTTGGTTTGAGTTGATGTTCCGTGGTCTGTAGTAACGAATCAAGCATTACATGCTAAACGTAAAATACATTTTCCTCACCTCGCTTTTGTGCAAATGTTTCTAATGAAGCTCAACTGTTTGTTTAAAGGGAAAGACACTGCCTCCTTCTTATCATCAGCAGCAAGGAACTACTGTACCTGGATCTGACGGAGCTCCCCACTGAGCTGCAAGATACCTGAACTAGCTGGGATTTGGCTCCCGGGCCGTTTTTGGTTCAGTCATACAGCCTGGGGAGCTTTCAGTTTCTCCACAAACATGTGCATTGATAGTCCCTCTGCCCCTTTTCCCCTTCCTCCTGCACATTCACTGTAATGCTATTAAGATATCAAATGCAGCAATTACAACAAGAAAGCCCTAATTAGGCAGCACCAGCTTCTGTAATAAAGGAATAAAAGTAACTTGAAGAAAGAGCTAAAAGGAAAGGCAACAGAGGTTTCCAAATGATAGACTTTTTCTTCTTAAAAGACTACTCGATGCCTATAGACCTCCATTAATTTCACTTCACTATGTATCTCTGTACTTTTCTAGAACAAAAGAAGTAATAGTAACATAGAGTCCTGTGGCCATAATCAAATAATAATTGGCCTTAGAGATCACTTATGAAAATCAGAGAAGTAATAAGGTTTCTGAATAATTATGAATAATTAGGCACATTTATGAATAATTACACTGTTAATAACTATCTAACACATCCAGTTTTTAAACTGTAATTCAGTCATTATTGATTGGTTAGCCATCATCTTCACTGCTGTTTCCCTACTCATTAATGTCCTGATTAAGCCAGGAGCTGCATTTATTCTTTCAGCATGGCAGTAAAGTGAGGGTTTATTGCTGTAGTTTCTGAATCCCAAGGAAGAGGAAAACCTGTTTCACAGAGAATATGTTTAATTGAGTGAAGTAGGAGGATATTTATGGAAAGGAAATGTCCATACGCTTTCAAAATGTGGTATTAAATCAGTCCAAAGACACTATAATGATGATGAGGAATGCAGAAAAGGGGAGTGGAGTACAGTGCCATGTCTGGAGCTTCTAACTATTTAACCTCTTGTGTTTGAACTGTGAAGCTTCTGAAGTGCAGATCATCTCATAGGAAAAGAGTTTAGCAGAGCTGGCTCAAGATGCTCCCATCAGCAGGCTCAGAAAGGAGAAGAAAATAGACCAAAACGCTTAGCAGGAAAAATGGGTGATTGAATGCTGAACATCTGTTAAACTGGAAGTGGCCAGTTCTAAAAAGCAGAAAAAGGTCCCAGTGTACAATTCCAAGAAGGCTAGTCATGAAAGACTGACTCTTCTGCTTGGGTTTTGACGTGCTATTAAATGGCATGAAGAACAGCACACTTCTCAGTTTTTGAGGGCAGAAATGGCAAATCTCTACCAAAGATCTAGAAAAGTCAACATTAAGCTGTGGAACTCATTACCATCAGACATCGTGTTGACTGATTATTGAGATGGTTTTGAAAAAAACTGAAGAAGTTCATGTGGGAAAGATTCATTAGAGGACCAGATGTGACCTCCAGATCAGTACATCTCTACACAGCCACATACTTTAAACTGGAGGAGATTACAGTTACCACATCATATGATCTTATTCTTTTCCCTAAAAAAAAAAATCAAATCAAGAAAATTTATTTTTCGCTAGAGGCACATATTTAACCCGTTATTCTAGTAGTTCATCCCGGTACCAGTAGTTCATCTTTCTCTGTAGTGTAGGCAAACAACTTGAACATTCCCTGGTAGGATGCCTGCTGCTCTCTGTAGGTGCAGTAGATGCATTCAACGACTAAATCTCCTAAGCTTTAACAGAGATAACCTACTTTTTCTGTGGAGAGAAACATTCCTCTGGAATGTTTTTCCCTGATCACCTATCAGCTTTATCCTCTGGGTGCACTGCAAACAGTGTTCTTCATATTTGGGAAAAGAAAGAAGGAAAGAAAATTAGACTTTTAGTGGACTTCTGTATTTATTTTGTGTTCTTTGAAGTGTCCAGGAGCACTCAGAAACCTAAGTTTTCTTTCTAGTATTTGTCATTACTGATTGAATTTTGGGTGAGGTGAATATTGATGCTTGATCAAAGCTCAGTAGGGACACACTAGAAAAAAAAAAGAGAATCAAATTAATGTTTTTTGTTCATTTCCATCTCACATTGCTTGATTCTGTTTCAAGATGAATATTTTTTACTGCCTATTAGTTTTGTTGTCTGCAAGAGACTTTTCCTTTTTAATTTCTCCCAACTCTGGGCTATCGTTTTATCACGCTCTTTTTTCCAGAGTCCTAACTAGGGCAAGCCACAGTGGTATGCCTAGTCTTTGACTGAAGGTTGCACTGACCTGTGTCTTCTCAGACGTAGCACACAACAGTCATTATCATTTCACTGAGCTCAGGAGCACCCCTAAAACATATGTTTTCCTGAGTGCAAGCATCAAGAGGATCTGCCATCCCAGAAATGGGGTCAACCAGGCTTTTTGTACATTTCTGCTTCCAAGTCATGGGGAAATACCATTTTGCAGTCAGCTTGTGTACCAGGTAGGCAGAAAAATGTGAAAGACCAATCCTCTTCCTCTCAAGTGGAAGAGCCACCTTGCAGAGAGCCACCTAGGTGTACCCCAGACTTCTCAGCCTTCCCTTGTCTCCCCAGCTGCGTGACAATGTGCCCCAGGCCATGCTGACATCCCCCAGCCTCAACCCCCCAGCCCCTCCTTTCATCTTCAATTTGTTCAGCCCCACTCTACGGATGTCATTGCAAGCAATGGCCAATTAGCTGAATGTAGTCAGAGCACAGTGATTTGGATCCTTTTCTTTGAAAAATAGAGCTGAAGGAGAACATTCAGCGTGGTTCCTGACTGCAGATGCCGACAGTGGTGGCATCCTGGGGCAATGGGAGGCAGAGCAGCCAGAGGAAACATAGCGGGACAATGGATCCTCAGACTGGTGGTGTGGGACACAGTTCTGAGACCACGCTGGCTTCCAGCGGGTTTTTTGGCTTCCATTAAACATCATTATTGTTTTCAAGGGAGCGTGAAATACACACTCATGCATGCTCTGTCCTCCCACTGTCCCTCCTGCAGCACAGAATGGTCCTTCCTTTGTTATATTTGGATAATTATTCTGTTGCCTTCCCTCCTGCTACCCGCTAAACTTCCATGATTGATGAAGGGAACAAATCAAGAATTTGAGATGAAAAAGTGAAGAGAGAACAAGGCCAGGCAAATGAGCCAGTGGGTTGAAGCACTTGGGACATTAGAGGGTGTCAAGGATGGCAAATGACTTCATTGAAGTAATGATGATAAACATTTTATCTCTGTGCATATATGTGCATTATACCTAACTATCTCAAGCATAAGTAAGTGAAGAAAGGCACTAAATAAATCATACGAATAGGCCCTAAATGGGAATCCCTAAGGAATGGTATCTGAATTGTAAATGCACGCCTGAATTTCACACATCAAATTACAATAAGGAGATTGATATTTTAAATAGCTCTGTACTTAAAGGGTACTGTATCTAGTCCTGAGGATTTTTCTTTTGCCTTAGATTTTTTTTCAGTTTTACTGTGTATATATATGTGTCTGTGTGTGTGTGTAAATTCATTAAATGAGGTATTTTGCATATCAGTGGGCTACTCTGGGTTTCATCAGCATGTTGGAGACCGACTAAAAAGTCTTTTCTGCCTGACTGGGATTTTTGAAAGACATAAATGCTCAGGGACGAACTCTTTTTTTTTTTCTGTTTAACCAAAGAAAATCTGAGAAAAATTCCTTGCTTTAAACAAACTTATTCTAGACTTGGTCTGATGTAACTGGAAATACAGTCTGACATTTAGTGTTGCACTTTATCTCTCCCTCTCTGAAATAGAGGATCCAAATTCTTAGCTGGTGTCAAACAGCAAAGCTTCATGAGTGGTCATCAGAGCATGCCAGTTGACACAAGCAGTTTGGTCCACTATCTACACAAAAAGAGAATGGGCATGGGTATTGAACAGATTTTATGTAGAACGTATTATACTGGAAATATAACCCTGTTCATTTCATTTAAGCGAATCCCTTCTGCTCCATATACTTACTAAAAGATTAATTCCTTTTATTGATTTCTAAGCAATTTCCATGAGCTTAGTGGTGTAGAAAGCATAGCAAGAGGTAAAGGTCATGGAGTAGCTTCATATATAAAGAGCTAGATCCAGAGCATACAAAAGTCCTTCTCTGAAGAGAAGTCCAGTCTTTCCTCAGAATAAAGAGAGCTTTGAGTACTGGGGGTGAGCTACTATAAAAGTATTTTTTTCTGTCAAACTGAAGGTATTTCAAAGTGTTGCTGAATTACTAGTAAGTTTTTCCATCAGAACTGCTACAATGTTTATTTTTACTGGAAAAAAAAAGAATGCCTTGTTGAAATGCAAAAGACCTTTCACTTACTCTTTGTATTAGCAAATTATATTTTCCTTTAAACTTAAATATATATATATATATTACATTCCATAGTCCCTGTTGGAATGTTCAATCTGTTACTAGAGTTTTTTGACTATCGATTAATTTTCAGAAATGTGTTGACATAAACCTTTCTGGGGAAAAGTCAGTTCCCTTCTCTTCCATTGCTGAACTGGCCTGCCACATTTTTGCCTTTTTGCATGATTAATGTTGTTTTGAAATCTTTAAGAATCAATAAACACAATCTGAAATGGAGACATCTGTATTTCAAAATGTGTCCTATCACCTCAGTTTCCTAGTCAATCTACAGAATGTGTTTCCCACTGGATTCCATAGGTGTGAGCTGTTTTACATGGCTGGTGATACCATAGAAGTTCTTTTGGTATAACTCCGTCCTTGCCATGAAACTAGATACTCCTTGCAGATTCAGGAATGGAATGTATCTGATAAGAGTGCCCTTCAGGAAGTGTATGTTTCTTACTAGATAAATATCTTTTCTTTCTTCTCTTTCTCTTTCTCTTTCTCTTTCTCTTTCTCTTTCTCTTTCTCTTTCTCTTTCTCTTTCTCTTTCTCTT
>JANHGO010004711.1:0-24422 GCA_024606505.1 Aquila spilogaster
GAAGTGACAACTGCGGACAGTGACCCCCCACCCCAGGCAGGCGGGGGAACCAGGCTGGTGGGAAAAGGCCTTCCCTGTGGGTACCTGGCTCTCAGAAGAGAACTCCATACCCCAGAGGACTTTGCGTTCCCGTTTTCTACCCAGAGGGAAAGATAAAACTGCACACAAGTCCCGAGACTTCTCTCTTTTGCTGGTCATCTCAGCAGTGGAGGTTCCCTAGCCATCTCGCCTTCAGCTTTAGCATAAGGCCTCGGGTTTTAGACATTCTCACTTTATTTGATTTATTAGCTTCAACTCCAATTATACTGTATTATATTGTGTTATTTTACATTCCAATATCTTATTTAGTTAGTCACTTTTCCTCCTCAGATCATTGCTACTGTTTTGTTTTTAGGCCCATCTCCCTACCCTCTCCCTTCTCCCCCTTCCCCTTACCCAGGGTGTGGGTCCGTGGGTCCCCCGCCCCATTAGTCACGGAACCGGACCAAACAGGCCTGTAAACCATTGACACAACCTTACTGTGAAGTTCTTATCCGTATTTTTGTGGAACTTCCTGCGCTTCAGCTTTTGGCCATTTCCCCTTGTCCTATTGATGTGCACCACTGAAGAGAGTCTGATCTCATGCCTTTGCCTCCCACACCTTTGATATTTCTAATATTCCTAATTATTCAGTTCAACTCAGTAGGATTAAGCACTAAAAATACAAACTACTACAAGAACTAGATCCCAAGCCAAAATAAAATATCACAGGAAACAAGGCAGTCACTTAAACAATTTGATAATCTGCATTTATTCTCCAGGGGTCAGTATTAAGGCCTGTATTGTTCAGTATCTTTACTGATAACCAGGAAGAGGGGTTTGAGAGTACCCTCAGTAAGTCTGCAGATGACACCAAGTTGGGAGGAAGTGTCGATCTGCCTGAAGGCCTGCCAGAAGGTCCTACAGAGGGATCTGGATAGGCTGGATATCTGGGCTGAGGCCAATGGAATATAGTTCAACAAGACCAAATGCCAGGTCCTGCACTTTGGCCACAACAACCCCAGGTAACAATACAAGCTTGAGGCAGAATAGCTGGAAGACTGTGGAAAAAATGGTCCTGGGGTTGTCGGTCATCACTTCGCTGCACATGAGCCAATAATGTGCCCAGGTGGCCAAAAAGGCCAATGGCATCCTTGCTTGTGTCAGAAATAGTGTTACTAGCAAGAGCAAGGAAGTGATCATTCCTCTGTACTCAGCTCTTGTGTGGCTGAATCTAAAGTACTGCATTCAATTTTGGGTCACTTGCTACAAGAAAAATATCATGACTCTGAGGCTTGTCCAGAGAAAAGCAACAAAGCTGGTAAAGGGTTTCAAGCACAAGACTGATGAGGAACAACTGAGGGAATTGGGATTGTTTAATCTTGAGAAGAGGAGGCTCAGGGGAGACATTATTGCTCTCTCCAACTACCTGAAGGAAGTAGTGGCAAGGAGGGAGTTGGCCTCTTCTCCCATGCAAATAATGACAGGACTAGAGGAAATAGCTTCAAATTGTGCCAGGAGACATTCCAGTTGGACTTCAGGAAATAATTCTTCTCTGAGAGGGTAGTCAAGCGCTGGAACAAGCTGCCCAAGGAGGAGGTGGACTCATCATCCCTGGAGGTGTTCAAGAAACATTTAAATGTTTTACTAAGGGACATGGTGTAGTGGGGAAATATTGGTAGACTGGCGGATCTTAGAGGTCTTTTCCAACTTGGTGATTCTAAGGTTCTATGATTCTACACCTATACCTATAACATTTAGTCTGTATTAACTTATCCTTGATAGGGCAGACACTTCAATCAAACCAAGGAAATGAGGCTACAAATCATAAGAAAAAAGAATCCAATTTTGGAACTCCTCTGCAGCTCTTTCTTTGGAAATTCTCCCAGTATAAATCCTATGTGCACTTCACCTGGAAAAACAAAGCAAAACAAAACAAAACAGAACAAAATACAATGACAAACAAGCAACAACAAAGTCCAGAGTAATCAAACCAACAAAATAATGCCCTCCCCCAGCAGACTCAAAAAGAAGAACAGAGTGCAGAGGGAGATATCCTTCTACCTACAGTCCTGCAAGCTACTGCTCATCCTCTTTCAAAGGAATTAGTACCATATTACCAACATTCAATACTGAAATAGTTTTGCAGTGGACATAATTAACAAGGTCTTTGTGGAGGGTACTGCAGGAGTGACTTCTGAAGCAGCAAGTCAAGGATAGCTGTGCAGGAACCCCAGGCAGGGCAGGAGCAAACCAGGTCCAAACAAGGACCAAAAGTGTGGAGAGTTTTATTGAAGAATGGCTATGTGAGAAGGGTCATGTAGACACAATGCAGCTGCTGAAGCAGCAAGGCCTTGAGAGACAAGTAACAGGTTATGGAATGCATGAGAAAGGATAGCAGGATGTGGGATGAGGAACTGAGCGTTTGAATTAAGGAACCTGGTAACAGTTTTGGGAGTCGAGACATTTCAGAGAGCTGACCACAGGGTACAAAGATGGGTGGAGTTGACATTCAACTCGGGACCAATAATGAGCTCTGCTTTTGCACTATGTATTAGCTTATTAACTAGGATATAAATGTATGCGTAGCCTGGTAATAAATGAGATTTACTGATCACGAACCCGGTGGTCCGTGCATTTCTCCCGCCGTTCTCCAATATATTGGAACTATACAAAATACTCATAAACAGGATAGATATCAATATCTATTTTCTGATATTTGATTGAGACTAGACAAGGCAGTTATTAGTTGGATTCAGATACTGATACCCAGCTCCTTTTTCCTCTATGTAGCTGTACAGGTAAACTTCCTCTCTCTAGTAGAAAAAAAATATAAATTTACCACTTGTTTCATGTATTTGCTGATACATAACAAAGGAAGGATCCAATATTTTCTAGTAAAATGATATATAGTTAAGTATTCTAATTTAAACCATAAAACCTGAATGTTTAGAGTCAAGTTTTTCATTAATATTGAAAACAGACTTATCTCTTAGCTTCAGCTTTGCATGAGCTGCACTGCAGTTCTAGAGAGTGAATATTTGTCCATATTCCACTGTACTTTTATGCTCTCCAAGTATACCCAAGGAATAGTAATTTCCAAAGTCTCACTGTTGCTGCTCAAGTTACTTCATTTTCTGTAGTGTCTCCCAGTATGCCACCCTACGATCTCAGCAAGACTGGTTTAGAGAAACAGTGAAAGGTTTGGCTTCCAGTCCCTGGAGTTATTTTTCTCCTTCTTCCAAACCAAATTTTCTGTTAGTGAAATTCTCTCTCAGCAGGCAGCTGTCAATACCGTAGCTCAAGTGTTTTTTTGCTGTTGTGTTTTCTTACTGATACATTGCCAATGAACTTCACGATGCTTACTGTTTGGATGTCTTGGCCCTTTCAATGCCACTATACAGCAAATTGCCTTTTTTTGATCATTTCTTTCATAGAAATTGTAATATTATAGACATGTAGAGTGACAGAAGCTTTACAAGAACTTCCTGTTCTTCACTCTTTTTTACTGCATAGAATTTGGAAGCCTTTTTGTTGATTCTGTGTTTCACAGACAATTTCTGTCTCTCACTTCATCATCAAACATATGGACTTGCATATTTCTCATGTCTCATTTAAAGAAAGAGAACTTCCTTCTTCTAAAGTCTTGAATTAAAGAAATAATAAGGAAGTATTAGGAAGGTTTCCAGTAGATAGAAAATGAAAAACAAGTAGCCAGACTGTAAGCTGTTACAGATCTGGGGTGTCTGAAATGCTGAAGAGCTTTTAGATAAGCTCTTGTCCGGTGCTAATCTTGCCCTTTGTATCCAACTAAGTGACAACATACAAAGAAAAATCTCAGTCCTTTGCTCCATGTAGCCAGTTCCTGCAGGGACTGAAATGTCATTTCAGTGGATATTCACGTGACAGAGAAGTGTCAGGATCAAGATTTCAGGTCCCAAGTAGAGTAAGTGATGTTTGTCACATCTGTTGAAGACTTCATGCCCTGCTGTAGCTGATCCTGAGTCTTGGGAATGCATTGTTCCTCTCTGACTGCTAAAAACTTCAAGTCTTTTTGCCACTTGGTATCCTCTGTAGATTTTTCTACTGTGAGTTTGCCATCACTGGACTTGCTGTAATGACAAAATGCAGTAGTCACAGGGAATGGAATCATCTGCTGGAGAGCTCTCAGTAGGTATGCTTTGCAGCTTAGTTGAAATAAAGTATTTCTAGAAAGTTTGCACTTTTTCCTTTTTGCAAGGAAAATGATTCAGCACAGAATAAAACTTTCCAGTATTCTATTTGAAACAGCAATTGTTGCTCCAAAACTTAACACTTTATCAGACAAGTTTCCCTTCTGTTTCCACTGATCCAGTATCTAGAAAATCCATCACATGGTCTTACAGAAATTCATGTTTGCAGGCTCGCTATCTAACACAAGAGGGGATTAAATGCACTGAGCTCTTTAATGACTTAATTCTAGTGAGCCTGCAACTCCTCTTAAACTGATTTAAGCAAGCTGTAAGAACCCAGAAGTGCATATATAAGATACAAGGCTATTTTCTATGTAATGGGTTGTCTTCACCATATAGACTTTTTTTTTTTTTTTTTAACGTCTTGGATAATAATACAGCTGATATTTCATTAGTATATGGATACTATAACTAATCTTAAAAAACCCTGCAGATTGCCCTTTTAGCTGTGATGTGTTCAGTTGTTGGCAACTGAGTCCAGAGCACTTCTGCCTAAAGAGGTTGTGGAGTCTCCTTCTCTGGAGATACTCAAAACCCTCCTGGATGCTTCCCTGTGCAACTGTCTCTAGGAACCATACTTTAGCAGCAGGTTGGACTCCAACATCTCTGGAGGTCCCTTCCAACCTCTACAATTCTGTAATTCTGTGGTGCTGTGCCTGTACAAACAAAAACAGCAAATATTGAAAGTGCAGTTCTGAGCTTACTTTGCAAAATCAGACTCTCACAACCAATATGCAACTGCGTAAAAGGCAACCATGGTTTCTGAGAATTGAAATCTAGCTAGGATAATAGAAGCTATTTTTGACCACATTTTCTTGGCAGCATATTGCAGAAATAAATCTATTACTTCAAATATTAGAAATACATAGCCTTGTGACTGAAAATCGAGAACTAGAGCTGCACTGCCACAACTTCTACTGAAAAGGATGTTATGAGATGTGTAGACAGTAAACCGTAACATTACACTGAAAGGAGTTTTTAGTTTATTTATAAAAATGTTTGATTTAAAGGTAAATTAACAAATAAAATAAAATGTCAGGCATACAGAAATATGATAGATTGCCTCTGTCTTATTAATTTTTTCACAATCTACTCTATGTCCTAAAACCAGATTTATATTTTTTAACTGGAAAAATGAATGCATATCTAATTAGTTAAACAATGTCTGAGACAGGAAATATGATTGAACTTACCTTGTGCCCAGTGGGTTGATTTTGACTGCATTTTGACTGTCCATTTATAACTATAGCTGTTTTCCCCAGTTAGTGTTCAGTAAAATTAGTTCTCTCCGTAATTTTAGTTCATTCTGCTGAGATAAAGCGTCACTATGAAAGTAAGATATTTTTGATGTAATTTGGCAATTTCATCTACAAAGGCTAGTTAAGATGTTCTTTGAACTTTGATCAGACAAGATTACCCAAAGAAACACAATTCTGATGAAATTCAAATCTTTCAGATCTTAAGTCAACTTTGAGTAGAAACACTTAGGGAAGTATTCCGATGAGCAGGTAGCAGAGGCTCCAAATTCTACCTTAGATCAAAATGAGTGTGAATCTGAACTAGAAAATCTTTTATTTTGGGTGAAGAGCTTTGTTCACTGAAGTATTGCCTCATCTCAAAAATAACAACTTTATCTTTCTACTACTCCTTTAGCATTATCTCATGCTTTATCAGTTTATGCATAAGCACATTACTCAGCTCCCTGGAATAGTAGTTTTCTCAGTTGCATTCACTTTACCTAATAAGGATTATTATCTTTTTTTTTTCCTAACAAATAGAAAATCATTTTTATGCATGCTTGCTTCTATATTTCTCATAAATGCTGCCATTTTCTAGTAAATTTCATGGTAAAACATGCTCTATAATAACAATAAATATTAACTTACTGTGGGGTTTTTTCTTTGTTTGCTTATTTACAGAAGTTAGAAGTGTTTAAATTTAAAAAAAAAAAAAAAAAAAGATATTTACAGTTTTGGTCCTGTTCAAATTTATGCCTTGTATCTGGATTTGAAATGTTCGATTTCATGTGGTTTGGCCTTTTCCAAAGTGTAAGCTGAAACTAGATTATTTGTCCCATGAAGTCTTTTTTTTTCCCCAAAAAATTGTTAAGTGTTTTTTAGAGTCTACTGTAAACCAAAGAATGAAATGATGTTTTCCGAACTGGTTGTGAGTTGCAGCCTTAATATCTCACATTAATGTCTTATGTTGTCAGGCAAGTCATACCCAACAAACTGGATGTCCATTTATGGTGGAATACAGAGTCAGTGGATAAGGGAAGAGCAACTGATGTCACCTAACTGGACTTGTGCAAGGCATTTGATACTGTCCTGCATGATATCCTGATCACCAAATTGGAGAAAAATGGATTTGATGGATGGACCACTTGCTTTATAAGGAATTGGCTGGATGGCCGCACTCAGAGAGTTGAGGTCAACAGTTCAATGTCTAAGTGGAGAAGAGTGATTCATTGCATTCCTCAGGTATTGGTGCTGGGACCAATGCTATTTAACAACTTTGGACAGTGGACAGTGAGATGGAGTGCATCCTTAGAAAATCTGTGAATGACGCCAAGCTGAGTGCTGCAGCTGACACGTCAGAGGGAAGGGACGTCATCCTGAGGGACCTGGACGAGCTTGAGAGGTGGGCCCATGTCAACCTCATGAAGTTCAAAAAGGCCAAGTGCAAGGTCCTGCACCTGGGTCGAGGCAATCCCAAGCACAAAAACAGGCTGGGCAGAGAATGGCTTGAGAGCAGCCCTGAGGAGAAGGATTTGGAGATGTCAGTTGATGAAAGACTCAACATGAGCCCACAAAGTGCTCTTGTAGCCCAGAAGGCCAACCATATTCTGGGTTACATCAAGAGAAGCATGACCAGAAGGTCGAAGGAGGTGATTCTACCCTTTTACTTTGCTCTCACGAGACTCCCACCTGGAGTACTGCATCCACTTCTGGGGCTCCCAGCAAAAGAAGGACATCAAGCTGTTGGAGTGGGTCCAGAGGAGGGCTACAAAGACAATCAGAGGACTGGAGCACCTCCTCTGAGGGGACAGGCTGAGAGAACTGAGGCTGTTCAAGCCTAGAGAAGAGAAGGCTCCAAGGTGACCTGATAGTGGCCTTTCAGTATCTAAAGGAGAGGCACAGGAAAGAAGGGGACTGACTCTTGAGCAGGGTCTGTGGTGATAGAACAAGGGGAAATGGCTACAAGCTCCAAGAAGGTAGGTTTAGGTTAGATGTAAGGAAAAAATCTTACAGTGAGGGTAGTGAGACACTGGAACCAGTTGCTTAATGATGTGGTTGATGCCCCATCCCTGGAGACTTTCAAGGCGAGGCTGGATAAGATCCTGGGCAACTTGATCAAGTTGTAGTATCCCTGTTCATTGCAGGGCCTCCAGAGGTCCCTTCCAACTATAAGGATTCTATGATTCTATGATTCGATCATTCTATGATTTAGAAATATTAGAGGGTTGTTATCATTTAGGAAACATTTGTTTCTGTTATAACATAGAGTTATTAGAACATGAGACTATTGATTCACTGATTCAAGTTTTCCTGTACCAACTTAAAAGTGTTTTGTTTACAGCTCTAGCTAGGGCAACTCAAATGTTAATAAAATGTTGATTAATGTGATTCTAAAATATTTTCTACCTGTTAAAACCATTTTATGCAGAAAACCAGTGCATTAGCAACATTTAAAATAATTCTTGGTGCATTTGTTCATCTGGATAATTGCTAAATCATTTATTTGTATTAATAAGGTATTAGAATCAAGGCTATTAACTCTTTAGACAGAGCACCAGAATATTTAATGTTTTTAGTTTAGCAAATCAGTTTCTCTTTTGAGAACACTGTACCATATATTCATATCTTTCTCAAACAAAAGTATGGCATTTGCAAAGGATCTTCATAGAGAATTTTGTAATTTCTCAGCTAGCTTACCTAAATCTCCCACTCATTTTTGGTTACACAAATCCACCTATTTCAGATACTCCAGAAAACCTATTTGGCAACATTCTTATTGAATAATTCTCAAGCATCAACTTCTCCAGAGAAGTGTCACCAGTTATCCCCTGAGAGTTCCTTTATTCCTAAACATACGGCACTGTCAAAACCACTTCTGTTAGCACCAAAGGATGCCAAAACAGATAGTATGGAGTGCCAGTGCTATTTCCTCAAGCATTTTCAATTATGTAGCTCATCATAGGCCTTTCTGTTTGTTTTTCTGAATCCCGTCAAAATACATATACATGAGAATGCAGGTTTATCTTTGGGCTCACAAATTAATGACCAGTACAATGCAAAGTATCATGCGTTTCATGTATTTGTTTAAGGACTTTTTTTCTTTACCTTAAAGGTCTCAGTTCTTATAAATATCCAACAACATTGATAGCAACAAATTTGTGATCTTAGTGTTTGAACTTCATGCTAAGCATTCCTATATTCTCTGCAAAAAAAGATATATGGACATGGGAAGGGCCTCTATTCCAAAATCTATATAAGAAATCCAAATTATTTCTCTTGATACTAGTTGTTTTTGATCAGAGATCTGTAACAGAAGAACAGAAACTTAAGTGCTGTTCAAACTACCATTCAGCATGAGGCTGCAGCAATTTTTTATTTTTTTTCCTTTGTGTCTCTATCGAAGAAATAAAGTAAATCCTTTATACTGGAATAATTACGAAGTGTTTTAAGATACATGGATGATATACATTACAGAAATGCAAATGTACATGTCTGTTTTGAAAGGGAGACGTGTGGAACAATAAACTGTGCTTATTAACATTTTATAAATAAGACACCAATTGCAGGTATGCCTCTCAAATTGTTTTTTTCTCTGTTGGAAAAGAATTGTTTTTTACCAGTAGCAGAGCAGAGTAGCATTCTGCTGCCACAAGAAGGTTGTACTTCAAGAAGCAAAAAAAAAAAAGCAAGATTAAAAATACAGCCCCTCAGTACCAACTAAATGAGAATGCTTTTAAAAGGAAGTCTAGCTTAAGATCAACATTTAGTCACCTACATATGCAAACAGTAGAAATCTCATCCAGATTATTTCATCTCCTCTGGATTCACAATTTTACAAATCACTTGTAAGCTTCTTTGGAAAAGTTGGCTTTCTCTTTCCTAGTAACATGTTAGCAGTAGACATCAAGTAATAACCTGGCAAGAAGTTGTCATATGAAACCATGATGTACTGGAGAGGTGAAGATAGGACTCAACAAGGGAAAATTAGTAATCAATGACAAGTCAAATACACTACAAAAATCAACTAATTCCTGATGGCATAAATTTATTTTCTGTCAGCACACATCTGTTCTCATCCTAGATGAACACTAACAGAGCTATAACAGTCAAGAAATAAAAACACAATTGCATAAATTATGTGTCTAGTAAAATATGTAGGCTACAGTTCAGATTTGTAATGACACTTCTGAAATATTCATTCAGTTGGATACCCATCTGTTTTCTATGCTTTAAGATGGGCTAAGAAGATTTGTGAAAAAAAGTTTTTGTGGAAACCACATAGGTGTGTATAAAATATTCATAGAAATCAAAGTTTGAGATTAACATTAAAATGCAAGTAAGCACAATGATTGTAGAAAAGATTTACAATAAGAAATGAGACATTTTTCATACACTGACGTAGAAAATAACCATGTAAAATGGAGCAAGATTGCATGTACTGTTGACTGGGATAACAAAACAGAGGTTATGCATTTATACAATGCATTTAATCTGATTCATAACATCATATTCTTATTCCTTGTAATCGAGATCACACAAGTAGAGGTGACCTTTAGATGTACTATGCAGGAGGTCATGGAATTCACAGTCAGTTTTTGATGCTCACCAAATATTAAAGTTTATGCTGACATGACAAAAATGTAGATTGTTTATTTTAACATTTATGAAAAATCAATTCTATGAAATGTTAATTATGAAAACACTGTTCTGAAATTAAATTCAAGCTCTAGTGTTACATATGTTAAAAACTGTATTAAAATTTAAATTCTGTTATAAACTCTTATATATATGCTCAGTTTCATTAAGTGGCCTCAAATCTGCTCTTCTCTTACAATGGGAAGGAGTTTGCCTCCCCAGCTCCTGCCTGGAGGTTCAAGGACTTGAGAGACATGGGAAGCCTGATTTTCACTGAAGACAGAGGCAAAGAATATACTGATTATTTCAGTCTTCTCCATGTTCACTATTGCCAATTCTTCGTTCTTATTCATCACAGGAGGTACACTATCTTTGCTCTATCCTACACTTACAAAGACCGAAATTAATATTTGTAGTCCTAACTATATAGTCTTGCAGCATATCGCACATCCAATATCAGAAAGCATATTATTGATTTTTTTTTCTACAGTGTTTCTTCTTTCACAAAAACAATGCCATGGACTGGCAGTCAATGATTTTTGATGTAAATGTGATGTTTACAGTCCTTACTGCCTCTGAAATCATAAAGTAGATAATAAAGTTTGAAACTCTTACACCACAAAAAATAATAATGTCCTTTCCTGTGGATTCTAATGTTTTATATTTATCTTTAGTCCTCCACTTTCCTATTTATTTGTGTTTCTTTATGTGTTTGGAAATAGAATGGACTTAATTATGGTACTAGGGGAAACTTTTCCTGTTTTCCTTGTGTCAGCAAAGCTGAATGTGACTATGCTCATGCCTAACAAGACTGTGCTCAGATAAAATTGAACTCTGTAAAAGTCAATTTTTTTCTCTTTTTCCAAAGTAAGGTTTAACTGTAACTCATCAGAGGAAAGCAGTGAGCAAATGGGAAGTAGAAAGATAAAGATGTTCTCCTATCTGAGAAGAAACTGGCTGATACAGCATGCATCTTCTGAAATGTTATTTGTGCTTATACTAGTGCATCATCTTATTTCTACACCATTCTGTCAGCTTTGCCACAAAAAATGAAAATAAGGTTATCATCCATATTAGTTCCATATGAAACAGTCTGTCATATTTAGCCTCATGCTGAAGCATGCTGAGGACACACAGGAAACACATTTCGATTGTTAAAATGTTGAACAAGGAAGATATTTTTCAGAGTATTGTCTACCATTAACTGGGAAGCCTCAGGGCAGATACAGCAAACAAAACAAAGGAAAAAAAAGCAAGCAAACAAGACAAAACATGACAAACAAACAAAAGCAACACTAAAAAAAAGGGAGAGCTTCTATCCTAATATATGTATTATTAGCCTTAATATCTTCTTTTAAATTAATTACTTGCTGCAGAGCTGTTTTGTTCAAGGCTATAGTCTTCAGGCTTGGAATATTGTATATTATGACATCCATAATACTGGTAATTAGTAAAAACTTATATGACTGATAGCAATTACTCCAATACACTAGTTAGGTTTTTTTTGGAAAATCTTTTGTGTCACTCCAGAAATGTCAATGATTACATGGATTTTCTATTTCAGTGTTTGACAAATACTTCTGAGTAATTCATCTGGAGTCACTTATTCAAAGCTTTATCTCCTTATCTGCTTTTATGTGGTGGTATATTGCCACCCTAAATTGACAAATAGGATCTAAATTAAACCTTTTTATCAGAAAATGTTCTGCAAGCATCTAAACTCTCTTCAATCTACTTTCCTCTTTTTCTGAGTCTTTTTTTTTTTCTTTATTTTATTCTATTTGTAACGTTTCTTATAATTCCACTGCTTTTTGGAATAAAGTTTTGGAATCGAGTTTTCTACTGATAACAATTTTTCTTAAATACATCACTGATACCACAAACAGGTATTTCATTAGGATGTGCTGCTTTAGAGTCATTTTTCTCTTTTTACTTCTGCAGCATTTGACATCTATTGCAAAAGAGAGCAACTCATTCTTTTACTACAGTATAGTTGGTCAGTAGTGTTTGCCATCAATTTGTAGAGGTCTCCAAAGGTGTTGTACACATCTTTTGAACTTTTATTTCATTATTTATAAGTTAGCAAAAAATGTCTTTTTTTTTTTTGACCTTTGAAATTAAATCAAAATGGGAATCATGTATATTGTTTCCTTGTGTTGCCACAGATGGTCCCAAAGATGAAACACTTAATTTTCCAAAATATTAAACTTATTTTGGTTTGTTGGTTTGGTTTGTAAGAAATGTCACATTGCAATATGTTTGTTCAGGAATAAAAGCACACTTCTGATAAACTAGAATAACTTCTTTTTATAACAAAATCTCATCATTTTCTATTTGACTTTCAGCTAGGATGCTGAGAAATGCAGTTGGGAATCATTATTTTTTACATCTTCCATTTTGGTTCTTTCATTTTCAATGTATTTTTTATTCAGTAGCAATGCCACCATTAACAGCCTATGGCTTGATGTATTTCCTCTGTTATTGCTCTATGAAATGTGCTAGGTTATTCACTTTCCGTCCTGTGTTATCAGTGCAGTACTAAAGTAGAAATTATAAGTGGAAGTAATCAAACTGAAAATTGTGGTGAAAAAAAAGGTCTTTATCACTTCTTGAGAAGTGATGTGATGGTACAAACTGAAATGGAACAGGGATTGCATTATACCTAAGGATACAAGGTATAGTATTAATTGCTTGAGAGCTGGCCTGAGGAGAAAATGGTTTGAGATCAGGGCTGAGGAGAAGGATTTGGGGGTGTTGGTTGATGAAAGACTAAACACGAGCCAGCGATGTGTGCTTGCAGCCCAGAAGGCCAACTATATCCTGGGTTGCATTAAGAGAAGCATGACCATAGGGTCGAGGACCACTATTCTGCCCCCTGCTCTTGTAAGACCCTACCTGGAGTACTGTGTCCAGTCCTGGGGGTCCCCAACAAGAGAAGGATATCAAGCTGTTGGAGTGGGTGCAGAGGAAGGCCACAAAGATGATTAGAGGGCTGGAGCGGCTCCAGGGGGACACTATAGCAGACTTCCAGTATCTGAAGGGGCCTACAGGAAAGCTGGAGAGGGACTTTTTATAAGGCCATGTAGCGACAGGGTGAGAGGAAATGGCTTTAAACTGGAAGAGGATAGATTTAGACTAGATATTTGGAAGAAATTCTTTACTATTTCAGATTGCAGACAGACACATGGTGGAAACAAAACACACACAAAGCCCGAGAATTCTTAAGTAGTTATATCAACCCAGGTGTTTCTTACTGCTCTACTTTGCTTACCTTTCCTCCATCACAACATATTTGGAGATCAAGACTGTCAGTGCCATCCTTACTTCTTCTCGCTGTTTCTTGGAACAAGTTTTTTACTTGTTTATTTGTTTCAGTTTTCAGTGCTCTTTTCTTACAGGTATTTAATCTACCATACCTTTATCTTATTAATTAACTGTTGTTAAAGAAAACATTTATTTAATTTCTTGGGGTCTACCATGGACAACGTTGAAGTTGGAGTTTTTATTGAAGATTGTTCTGCAGGAATACAACTTTTTTTACAAAAAAGTTTGTTTCAGAGAGCTATTTAAAAATATAGCTACTGAGAAAAAAATTACTTAAAAGTGTTTTGAATTGTGATAATTTGAGGTGCACCCAGGGGTTCTTTATGAAAGTTACTATAGGATTGTATTGTACTACTGCTGTAACTCAGCTAGACTTCTCAATATCTTTTGTAAGTCCCATTTAAGTATGAAATTATGATTGCTTTAATGCTAATTTCATGCTTTTTCTTCTTTTTTTAGTAATACTCAGGCATTTCACCTTACATTTTAGTACAGACATCAAGCTGCTATGTTTACTTACATAATAAAAGCAGGTAAATTGTGCACTTTTATCACCAGAGAAGTATATCTGTAGAAATGCCAAAACAGATTTTATTTAAAATCAAAGACAGAAAAGATTATTTTGTATCAAAACCTGTAACTTTTAAATATGTTTTTACTTAAAAACTGTCTGTAGTATAGTTTATATATTACATGAAGCAGCTTTATCAGATAAAAATGCTGTTTTTAAAGAAAAATCTGCTTAATGTGTCCATGTGCTGTCTAAAGCATCACAAGCTTTGTGTTTATGTGTAATTTAAATGTATGCTTATCCACTTCCTGAGTACAATAAGTCACAAAAAAATACACTAGAATCACTTACCTTTCAATCACAGCTTCACTTTGAAAGATGTATTTACTTCTTGCAGCTTCTTGATAGCTATGTGATTTTTTTTCTAATCTTCCAGAAATTATACTGAAATACAATCATAAAGAACTGCCACTGCTTAAGCATATATATGCACAATTATATGGAAATACTTATGCAGGTTGTTCTGAAAAAAATGCCTCCTATTTATTTCCATGGAAATGACAACAGATGCAAAGAACATAATAACTCTATTTGATAGAAGAAATTCTCATCTACAAAATATTATTTTTCAACATAGTTATCACCATTACCAGCAATGAGTAAGAGCCTGCATGTCATGCCATGCTCGTAAAAATCTGCACCAGCAGAGTTGACCCACTGTTTCACTACTGCTATGATGGCATAATTGCTTGGAAAACGTTGCCCACACAGTCCAGCTTGCACTGTGCTCACATGTACTGTTTAGTCTCCATAAATGTTCAGCAAGTGTTGATGAATGTCAGTTGATGCAACTTTTTCTGCATGGAGGAATTCGGTGACGCATCTTTGCTTCGTATGCACTTCCATGTCAGACACCATTTTGTCAGACTGCCCCTCTGCTGTCATCTGTCGCATAGCAACAAAAATTAATGGAATATTTTTGAGAAGGTTCACCCTCTACTGCCATACCACCAACATCCACCTTTGACATTATGGACCAACAAAATAAAATAGGAGGTTTTACTTTTGGAGCAGTGCTTGTATATGGCATATATAATCAGAATTATATATATAATTACACTCTGTGAAAAAGAAAGCAAGTGTACAATGCTTCATTTTGAAGGATTTGTTGAAGATTTGAGGCAAAATCTAGGACATTGCAGGCTTCACAGGTAAGTGTTTTCCATCTTAATAATGATTAAGTATAGGAGTTAGATTTAACAGCTATGGAACAATGCATTGACATATTTGGTTAGAGTAGTGAAAAGGATCTTTTTCAGCTGAGCTCAAAATGTTTGAAATCCTTGAGATATACTTTAACAATGCATATTAGTCTTACAGCAAAACTCAGTCCTAAGTTTTGAAAAACAAATGTATTGATTTCTGAGAAAACAGAAGCTCTTTTGCCTTTCAAGTGGTATCTAGCTGGGACATATCACTTAGTATCCATCTGTGTAATGTTACTTTTCACAGCATGGTACCACAGACATATTTCAGCAAATCATATCCAACTAATTAGAAGTTTATAGCTAAGAGCTGAAGCTAATAGAATACAAAGTATCTACCTATTCCATGCAGATGCTAATGTTTGGAGAGTGTTAAATATTTTGAATGTTGTTTCATCTTTTGATTTTACCTGTTTCCCATTAATAGTACAAATTAAACAAGCATATTTAAATGATAGATGCTACAGCAAAACTAGTAGCAAGAAAGTAATTGAAGAGTCGTTAGCAAAGGCATTACTCTGTCCCAGGTGCAGAACTCTGCATTTTCTTTTGTTGAACTTCATGCCGTTGCTAATTGACCAGTTCTCCAATCGATCTAGATCCTTCCGCAAGGCTTCCCATCTCTCCAGGGAGTCAACAGTATCTCCCAGTTTAATGTCATCAGAAAACTGCCATTCTCCCATTAAGCGAATTCATCATCCAGCATAGCCTGGGTGAACTTATTTATCTCACAAATGGACAATTAATCCAGGGTTCTGTGAAGGACTGTATCAAATGTCTTACTAAATCTAGAAAGATTACATCCTTCCCTTCATCCTCTAAATGGGAGAGCTTAACATAGAAAGAAATCAAAGTACTAACATGGGACCTTCCCTTGAACCCGTGTTGACTATGACTGATAATAGCTTTATCATATAATGCCTTTCAATTGCACCCAAGGGTGTTGCTATTTAGGAGTCTTGATTTATTGTACAAAATGATGGAAAATACTTTGGCAACAGAATAATTGTTCATAAGGTTTAGTTTAAATGACATAATGCACAGATTTTATTCTTATTTCCAACTACGTGCCTCTTCTACATAGGAAAAGAGTTTATTTCACCAAAGTTGTAACTTTGAAATCTGACAAAAAATATGTTTATAGAGTTGTGGAACTGACTAATCTAAGAGGCAGCAGCTGGGCTTATTCAATCACTACTGGCATGTATCAGTTCCTCCCCCAAGATTCTTTTTCATCAAACAGAATCCCACTGCTTTTTCTGCTGTCAAAATATTACTATTGTTACTATTTGTACAGTTCTTAAATGCCATGATCTTAGTGAAAGACTTGCTCCTGCCCTTCATGACACAGATGGCATTTGAGTTATCAGTTGCTTGTCATCAGAAGTGTGCAATTTGTGCTTGCACATTCCATTCAGTACATATATGGCCTCTTTTTCTCTAAGTGTCATGTAAAACAATGTTCACCTGCAAATAGATAATTCTGTCTTTTTTTCTACTATTAACAAATGTAGAGTAACATAAATCTATCACAAAATACCACTGGGAACTACTATTTGCTTTCAAATCTTGCTTTCCCGCCCCCCCCCATCTCATTTATTTTATTCTTACAGGTGGATATGTATTAGAGCTCTCTGACTACTTCCCTTCATCCTTTGAAAACAGTATCAGTAGGGGTGAAAAAATGAGGACCTTTATTACCTAGAGTTCCCTCCGTAGCCTGATGTCTGATTACAGATAATAGGAGTAAACATCCACTTAATTGCTAAGTATACTGCAACTAAAGCTGTTTGGTAACTACAGTTATAAATAGATCCTACCACATAATTCTAATCCCTATTCATGACTTCTTTTGTTTGCTTATAGATGAACTTTTGGTTGAATTTAATTTTATTTGTAAGCATGTTTCTGGTAAGTACACTTGCTGCATATGGAAAACCAAATAAATATTGGCAAGATAAGACATTTCAGAAAAGAACCTTAATGTCCACTTAAGATTCATTTCTTTCTCCTCAACCAACTTCTATTTCTTTTTATGCCATAAACTACAGGTGCTGAAGTAACATGATTATCACTATGCACAGATTTTTCCACCAAAAAAATGTTTCTATAAAACAGTCGCTTCCTTTTCTCTCTCCTGCTGAAACTCTTCTTTCCCTGTCTTCCTTATCTGGTCTAAATAACCCTGAGGATTATTAGTCTGAACCTCTCAGATAACAAAAACTAAGGTTTGATTTGAAAAAGTGTGAGATTTTTTTTCAATCCAAAATCTCAAAATTAAAAGTAATGCTACATAAAATTCTTTTGAAAGAATTGACATTATGAATCAACAAATTGAACATGCAACCAAATTAAAAAGAAAATTCAATATTTTTATATTCATGATCGTAGGTACAATTTCTCAGAAATCCTAGATCATGAGGATATTGCAGTCTGTACACATCTCTACTGAAAAATGAATCCCCTAGAATTTGTCTACCTGGCAGTGAGACACTGGAACAGGTTGTGAATGTTCCCTTCCTGGACGTGTTCAAGGCCAAAATGGATGGAGCTTTGAGCAGTGTAGTCTAGAGGGAGGTGTCCCTACCTGTGGCAGAGGTATCGGAACTAGATGGTCTTAAAGGTCCCTTCCAACCCAAACCCAATTCTGTGATTCTATATACTTAAGGGCTACAGCTATATCAGTAAATTATATTTCCTGGGAACATTCCTCATATACAGAACCAGATTATTTATGCAAGAAAGTTATTAGAAATCTTAAGTGAGTCAACTCCGCTCACACTGACCACAGGTCTTCCCAAACAATTCCCAGCTACAGTTCAGCAGTTAAAATGTTTCTCCAGCAGTGTTCAAGCAGGTTTTGTAAATTCTTCATATCACTGTGCATTTCTGCTGTCACACACTGGATGGGCACTTAAAGGTTTTTAGTATGTATTTCCAGTCTAAGAACAACTTGTCCTCATAACAGGACAAAGTTGCAGGGAAAAGCAACCTGGGGTTCACCACAGCAGTAGTCTATGAGGAGCTGGCTGTGTAAAGATGGAATGCAGCTCTCCATGGATCCCCTTTCCTTACCCATACTGAGATTGCTCTGTATGTGAGGGTGGAATGCCATTCTCCTTTTGGACTGTTTTGACTGTTACAGAATTTTGGGTTTGTTGGTTTGAGTGTTTCTTATAGTGTGTTTTATAAGTGAACACAACTGAGGTACAGAAAGAGAATGTACTGATGAAATGTAAAGCATGGGAACGAATTCCTACCTATTTCTGAAACTTGATTTGGGGTATAGTAGATGGAGTGGTGCTGCAATCTTCATTAATATTTTGCTGGAAAAACCCTGAGTTGAATATAGGAAGTGAGATCAGGCAAGAGCTACAGGGACCCAATCCTTTTGTGAATCCTACTTTTAAAATATTTTGCCTGCATTCTCATGCAAATTGTATAAGGTTCTCCAAGTAAAAGGAGTTTTGCACACCACTAAACATGCTGGCATTCAGCCTATCTCTCAGCATTTTCTATCTCAAAATTAGCTGGTCAAATGCTTCGATGAGGTGCTATGGGATTGCAGGTCCTAATTCAAACACAGAGGTTTGTAGTTCTTATTTGTGAATCTTCTTTGATAGTCTTATACTTCAGGGTGAGGGACTGGAAGCCCCTCCGGTTGCTACAGGAATTCTGCAGAGATCCATGACTTCAAGGAGGCGGGAAGAAGGAAGATGTGTTTTCAGTGAGTTTGTGCCCATTTTTAAAATCCCTGTGTGGCTGTAATCATGCAAAGTCTTCCCAGTAGTTCTGCTTGGACTTACTGACATTGTAGACGCGGATCAACCATGAGTAGATGATCTGCACCATGATCTTTGTACTATATGTCATAATCCTACCTAGTATGAATTTTCTGCCCCTAACACTTGCATGCTGAATAGGAAGAGTTACAATAATATTCCTTTCGTTTTTATGATAAAGTTGTGGGATAAGTGGAATAAAAATCAAATTCATACATACTAGCAAAGCATATATTCCATAATCATCCTTTCACATATAACTATTCCTCTTATGTGTACAAGGGATTGTCTAAACACAACAAAAGACAAAATGTTGAAGAAGGCAAGAATGAGGACAGCTTTGAGATGATACTAGAGTAATGAACAGTTCATTTAAAGTCTTAGGTAATTAGCTAAGTCTAACACTAGCAATATTGCCTACAAAGATTATGTATAGTCCAATTGAAGATGAAATGATTTTCAGGCAATGGATAACCATGAATAAACAGTTGCACACGTTCTCATTATGGTCTGCGTTGGGTGCAGATCTCAGAGGACCCTTATAGAAACTTTGCACTGATAGAAACTGAAACTCTGCAGAGATATCTGAACATCTTTTGAGTAAGCACTCTATTTCTTTCGAAGCGCAGTCTTATGTTTGAGGTGAGGTATGAGCCTTTTCCCTTTAGCAATTACTCTGTAAGTTTTGATTAGCATTTCTAATCAAAATGCTATTCTGCTCAAATTTGAACAGATGCTTTATCTTCTATATATACATGTGGCATATGTCAGATGATGATTTAAGCAGTTAAATGACAATATGAGGAAAACACTGGAACTCAACTCTAGAAAGTATTAGTTTTTATTTTAAAAAAAGAGGAATAAATGTATATTGGTATCAGGTCTTGTGAACAATTAAAAACCATTGTTTCTAATGCAGTTTATTCCTGTAAATCAATTGTATATATCAAACGTATTAACACTTTATTTATATAACTCTCTTTCTAAAAAATAGGAAAGGAATGATTGATGGATGCTATTGAAAAAGGAATTAACTTTGTTGACTCGTATCTCCCTCTCTTCTGTCAGAGAAGTCATCATTGAACTATTGTTTTGAGAAATACTGGAGACCTATTGCCTTAGACAGTAATTGAACCTGCTAGCAGTAAAGTTGACTATTCACACGAAACAGAGGTGCATAGTCAGAGGAACTGGTAGAAAGGAGATATGCCGGTTCTCAGCCCTGGGAGGAAATGGAAGCTCCAGACACAGTTATAAAACAACCCGTGAATGGAAATTATTCTTTATAGACTAGTACTGAGGAGCAAATTTCTGTTTGAGATTCCCAGAGAAGGAAAGAGCAAAAAATCACTTTGATAGTAGCAGGTCTTAGTGATGTTATCTTCCATCTGTCCTGTGGCCAGTGTGGCTTCTCAGTACAACCTGTAGGTGACACTGCTCAGACACGGGAAATCCTGCAAATATATAGAGGGTCTGTCAAGCAACAAAATGTCTAAGTGTTGCCTGCCTAGTGTATGTGGGACATAGAAGCAGTCAGTATATTTTAATGTGAATAGTCTCACTCAGTGAACAATGCACAGCCTCAATCTTGGATTACAAAGTGATAATGCAGAATCATGCTCTGCTCCTGCAAATTAAAAAGCATTAAAGCAGGCTAGGGCTATGTCAGGAGGTATAGGAGATCTGAGGAATTGGAGACAGGCAGGTGATTTACATGTGGACACCTTGCCTTTCCATCTGCAAGGCTCTAACTCCTGGTGGCTGATTCTTAGCACTTTTACTCCTTGTTCATTTCACAGGAAGCAAGAACACAGAACCTCAGTACTGAGTATTATTGCAATGTGCTGTACCACATACAAGGTATACAAGATGTCTGTGCTGGTTAAGTTTTATTAGATTAGGTTAGCTTTCTGTACCATCTTGGAGATAGTGTCTTACAATGCAAAAGATAATCAGTAAGCAGCCATCTTGATGCACTGGCTGGACATTAATATTTTGGTTGTCATGACAACAACACCATATTTAAAATATGAATGTAACTGCAGAATATGCAAAGAAAATACCTCTCAATTTTAAAAGGAATGGATAGAATTTTCAGTAAGAAAACTCAATAGAAGTATTTAATTAAATCTTTTATATTTGCAACCACACAGGATTTCTGCAAGTCCCAAATAGCATGCTATAAAACACACATAAGCTTGAAAAGCTTTAGATACTGCTCAAAACCAAGCAATTCTGTATTACAGTAGTATATAATGAAAACAGGAGAACAGCTGGTAAGTGGTCTTCAATTTACCTCTGAAATATTGTAGTAATATTGAAAAGTAGAAAATTCGTTAACGTTGAAGTATTTAACATTGATATTCTGTAATATGGCAGAAGTGTAAATGAAATGTGAAATGTAGATTCTCCCAATCACAAAAAATGTCTTAACCATAAACAGTCACAAAACTGCCACTCAGTATGATTTTCAAGGACCTGAAATTTTCAGTTAAAGACCTGTGTAGCCAAGACAAATGTACTTTTTGATTCTTAACTAATAACCTTGGGAATTTCCAACCAAACTCTTTCAGAAATGATTACTCATTATTGTCCTATACTATTAAATATAATTTTCTTTCCCTGGAGAAATATGAGCTCCCGAGATTAAAGCAATGAGGTGTAGTACATCCAATGTAACTATCTGCTCAAGTGCTTAGTTTACAATTCTGTAAGTTTCAGGACACAGTTATTGAATCATGAGTTTATTTACTTTAGTTGTATAACATTATTTTCCAATAAAATATTGCAGACCACAAAACTAGTTCTGTTTTGTTAAAGGATACGCTTTTAGTAATATCCATTCTTCACTGAAACTCCATCTTTTTTACCTTAAAAATCTAAAAAAAAGGAGAGTAGTAAAAGCACTTGAAGGATTTGTTTTTTTTATAAGAAGTACTGAACAAAACAAAAAATGTAAAGGAAATTTTTGCAGCCTAGTAGAACAAACTTCAGGGAATCTCTGCATTCTGTACCTTCTATGAATCAAAGCATGCAGAAGTAGTTTAAAAACTTTCTATTTCTTAAATATAAAGTATGAGACAATAATATTCATTTGTTTCCATTGCAGAAATATGACATGATATAATAAATGGTAGATCTTAGCAAAACTGAGATTATAACATCTGGATACTTTAATCAGTCTTCAAGACAGGTTAGGTAAAATAAATAGTATATTGGTCTGTTTAAGAAGGATAAGTAATTATTTCAAAAAATAAACTATCTGCAAAAATGTTCAAACTGTGACTGTACATATAATTTGTTGTAATTCTGTTAAACTATTGAAACTCTTGACGTCATGTAGGATAATTATGTATTTAATAATCTGAGCAGTTGCACAAAATGCAGTGTACAGAACTTAAATTTCACAAAGTAAGTCACAAAATTTTATCTGAAGGCAGGTGAAGTTCTTGAAAATATATATGTTCTCTTTAACCATTAAAAACTCTTATGTTTGTGAAGATGAGAGATGTTAGGGAAGTTTTTACTGAGAGTGGTGAGGTGCTGGAATAGTTTGCCCAGAGGAGTTGTGGATGCCCCATCCCTGGAGGTGTATAAGGCAAGGTTCATTGGGCCCTGGGCAATTTGATCTAGTACTTGATCTAGTGTCTGGCTACCCTGTCTGGCAGGGTGTTGGAACATTATCCTTAAGGTCCCTTCCAACCTAAACCATTCTATAATTCTATGATTGTATGGACTAGAATTTTAAATTTCACAGCACAAAGCCTTCCCACATGTATATCTCAGGTAAAATGTGACCTTGACTACACTACCAAGCTCTGTCTCATTAGATGATGATAGTATGTGCTTGGTAAACAAGAAATTCACTGCTAATTGTTAATGGAAGCTTTGCATCATAACTCCGAATTACATCTACCCTGTTCTAATGGCTTTGGTACAAATAAGAAAAAAACAGCACAGGTTTAAATCCCTGTAACTCACAAGTGACTTTAGAAACTATGCTTACTGGATCTAAATACAGAGAAATTCAAAGTCATTGGTTTGGAATAATATAACCAGCAAGGTCTCTGGCGGCTTGTGGAACGAACCTAGAAAGCAAAGAATACTGAACACAATAGCCTGTCAGGACAGGCAGCATTTTCAAACATTTAGTGCTGTGCTAAAGGTTGGTCTCAAGGTGGTGCTGCCACATGAAGAAATTGGTCCAACCATCCAGACTTGAGCATCTCAGCTTGCTGCAGAGTGTCTTCCTACACTATGTCTACGGTGCTGGTCATGGCTGGACAAAAGACCTTGTCTGGTGTGTATGAATCCTGTACAGTGTGAGTGTGTGCATCTGCACATGTGTGTTAAACTGCTATTCACCCAGTATATTCATCCTGTTTAGTAAATAAATCTTCTACGTTATGGAGTGGTGTAGTTCTTTTCACCGTCTCATCCTAAATTCCACCATAACATAAAGTTATCTAAATACTTATTTAAGCCATCATGCGTCAGAGAATCATGGATGTTTGCTATGGTCTGTTAGAGCGTTATTTGAGTTTCACATTAGTAAAAGAAACAGATGAATATTATACATAATTGCACATAGCAGTGGCAAAAGCCCATGATGGAAGGTTGTTTTCCTTTTTTTCAGACTTCATCAGAATTTTTAGACTTTAAAGCTGAAGGTCTTTTTAGTGTACTCATATGTTTAACCAACTTCTATTTATTTGCAGTTTCTGCGTTAAAACCAGTCATCAAAAATAAAAATAGCACATAACAGATTTTTCTTCTGTCATATGAAGCCCCTTATGTCATGATCAATCTGTTTTCTCTACAGATATCTGACAGGTTTTGTAGCAGTATTGCATGTATTGACTTAAAATGTTTTCAAGGCAGACATTGAAAGAAGAGAAAACAGTTGCTTTACGGTGTGGTAATTGTTAGTCTCATGAGCTTTATTGGATTGTCTGAATCCATAAACTATTGCTTCTACTATCATTGCCACTAATAACATTATGAACCCAAACCTTTTTATCTTTCTTTCTGTTTACTAAAATGCTCCTTAATGGCTGATTCTTTTAATAATACAGCCTAAGTACTAGGCCAAAAGAAATCACCGGTAACAGTTTATTTCATCTATATAGAACAGGGGATAACAGAGATGAAAGAAAATAATGGTACAGAAATTCTTTAATTCTCTGTAAGATTTTCAGTGTCAACATGAAAGTAGGGTTGTGTACTGACATAAAATCGCACATTCCAAAATTAAATAAATATATTTGAATTGCACATGTTAG
The DNA here is from genome assembly GCA_024606505.1 of Aquila spilogaster. Classification (NCBI taxonomy): domain Eukaryota; kingdom Metazoa; phylum Chordata; class Aves; order Accipitriformes; family Accipitridae; genus Aquila; species Aquila spilogaster. The sequence continues at coordinate 24,288 of JANHGO010004711.1, forward strand.
ATACATTACTTTGAGCAATATTCAAAGTAAATATGTACATCTGGAAAAGAACAAGTCCAACAAGAAAGCTGGGTCACCAGACAAGTCATAATCTGGTCATCTGTCTATGACAGACTATCCATCATAGAGATAAAT
>JANHGO010004712.1:0-24416 GCA_024606505.1 Aquila spilogaster
CACAGGAGCGTCCCAGAGCTGGGGCGGCGGGGGGCACTGCTGGGGCTGGGGGGGACTGGGGGCCGTGGGGTCAGTGCCGGGGAGGGGGACAGCGGGGGCTGCGGTCAGTGCTGGGGTCCGGGAAACTGGGGTGTGGGGTTACTGGTGGGGTGTGGGGTTACTGGTGGGGTGTGGGGTCGGAGCTGGGGTGTGGGGTTACTGGTGGGGTCTGGGTTACTGGTGGGGTGTGGGGTTGCTGGTGGGGTGCTGGGTCCGTGCTGGGGGGGTCCGGGGCACTGCTGGGGGAGCAGGGCGTGGGGGCGGGTGCCCCAGCCGGGCTGGGTGGGGTGCAGCGGGACAGGACGGGATGGGTGTACCTGGGATGGGGTGCGGGTCCCAGGGCGTGGGGCAGGGGTGGGTCAGTGGCGGTTCGGCCACCGTGGGTCGTCCCTCGAGGGTGGCCTTGGGCCGAGGGTCCTGACTCACCTGGGCCAGGCTGGGGTGAGAGCCCGGGGGCTGCTGCCCTGTCCCACCATCCCTCCCCACAGCCCCCACCCCAGCAGCGTCCCCATGCACTGCCTTGCTCGCGGAGCGGCCGCTCTGTGTTTTCTTCAGAAAAAGGAAAAAAGTTCCCTTTGTTTACTGCTGAGCTCATTTTTAAACATTTATGTTAGGGGGGCTTGCGGGGAGCAGAAATAATTGTGTAATGTCTTAGGAGCAAGGGAGCATTCCAAAAGCATGACTGCGCGGCCCTTTCCAGCACTAACAATCTGGCAGCCAAGTCTTCCCAGCAGCCGCCAAACCCCCCAAATCTAGCCTCAGCCTCTTGACACCCCCCGAGAAAATGGCAGTGTGATCCCCGGGTTGCTTCACAGGGCACATCTGCGTGGGGGGTGGGCTGGGAGTGGGGACCCGGCTGAGCCACCCGGGGCCGGGCAGCAGCACTGCCACATCCCCAGCAAAGTGTTCAGGTTGTGAAAGCGGAGACAGGGAGGTAGCAGCTTTGGCTGTCTATATTTCACTGAGACCAGTTGCATCTTATTTTAATTTTGCCAAGTGCCTTTTGGTGTCAAAACAGTTTCAATGTACGTTCAGCTCCTCCTTCTCAGCTGCAAGTAGTATAGGTAGAGACTGTGCGAGGTTTTACGGACTTTAAATTGAATCCATGATCCTGACAGCTACAGCTTCTCCAGGGAAACTTTTTTTTAAGTGGAAAATAAGCCAAGTCACTGTCTTCCAACAGGTTATCGGGAGCGTTTAACCAGGCTCACCTCCTAACTTGCTGTTTACACTGGAGAGGCGTATTGACATGAAAAGTAAGGAATGTATTAGCAAATATTGATTAGCCCTGGGGCAGCAGCAGTCAGGCATTGCACAAGTATAGGCATCTGCTGAGATCGTGGCATGTTATTTGAAGCTTTCAGCAAGACCCTTGTACTGCCGTGAGTCTGGGAAGGCTGTCACTTCCGCGGGAGGTAAAATAAGAACATGGCATGATGACCTTTGGAAAAGGAGGTAAGGGCAGGCAGCGTTTTCCCACAAAGCTTGAGCACTTGTGGTTCAAGCTTTGTTTAGGCTTTAGAATTCTTCTGGTCCAAGTCCCTTTCTCTGTTTTGCTCGTGGATGTTTTTGTGGGATTTAGCAATGAAAGCAAGCCAGCCTGGCCGCTCTGCTCCGGGTCCGGGCGGTTGCCCTTTGCTGCTGCACTGGAGCATGCTGTAAACCCAGGCTGGCTGATCATGCCCAAAGAATAGCTCAAAATTTTAGAAAAAAATCAGGAAGATATAAAACTTAAGCACTGAGTTTGAGCTCCTTTTTTGATGATCGCTCATCATGTGGATATGGCAGGTCTAGGTCTTAAGAAGGTTTTGGGCAGCTTTCCTGGGGGTAAATACAGACCATTTCCTCAGTGCTCAGTGCCGGGTAGTTTTGGCAGCAGTGGCAGGCGGGACGGGGAGGCTCTGAGCAGCGGGAGCCGGCATCGCTGGTGGGTGTGGGTCGTGCTCTGGATGTCAGCAGTGGTTGTTGGCGTAAGCGAGGGCTGCAGGCTGGTCTCCTCTGTGCTACACAGAAATGCACAGCTTGGCCTGCCCGGGGGCTGTGCGAGCGTGAAATTGCAGATGCTGCTGTGCCAAAACCAGCGCCACTTTGATCGTCCCAAAGCTGCGATCCACCCGGGAGTTTGGAGCTTGCAGCTCGGGCTCTGCCCTGTCCGTTGCGTTTCCTTTTGGCATTGCTCTTCGCTTCAAGCCCTTTTTGGAATTTTTTTCTGCTTCTGTATAAGAGTCCCTCTGATACCTGAGACAGTTGCCAGGACACTTGTCCTGTGCTACCTTGGCCATGGTTTAGATGTCTCAGCAAATTAAATTCCCCTCGATGGGCGTACCTGTCAGATTTTAATTTGGAAGTTTACTTTCTTTTTCATTGCACCAGCTGTGCCAGCAAATCCTATGGGCTAAAACCGTTTCTGTTGTGAAACAGCACCGGGGGGCTTTCTGCCGGTAATGCATGCAAATGACCCGTGTACCTCTCATTCTGTCCCCAAATGCCTTCAATCCCCTTCCAGTTACTTTAACCTGGGGACAGCTGTGGCCTTGCCACACACTTTGGTGGGGTTCCCTGCTTGTGCTGATCGGAGCCCTGACCTGTTGGGGGGGTGGGAGGAGAGATGCTCCCGGTGGGTTCTGGAGGGAGGCACCCCCCCACGGTGTCCCCGGCCCCTGGGGCTCCAGCAGCGCCCATGGTGGCCTGTGGCTGTCCAAAGCGGCTCCTGTTTGCCCAGTGGCACGTCTGCGGGGCCCTGTCCCGAGGTGCCCTTGCCTGGGGCGGTGGCAGCAGCCCTGTGCACACACACGGCCATGTTTAGAAGCGGAGACAGCTTGTCCTTGGCTGCACTCATTAGGAAACATTTTCTGTGTTCCCTGCTAGTGTTTTGTGCTCTCTGGATGCTGCGAGCTCGCTTAGGTCTTGTCTGTATCGCAGGTCGCACAGCCTGAGCTGAAGGTGTGTGTTTTGGGGTTTTTGAAATCCAGTTAAATGCCTCGTAGCAGTTCTAACCTTGAGTCTGGTCTGTACTGCATTAGCCCAGCTTCTTCCCAAACAAGAGTTAAATCAAAACAGCCCAACCCAGCACTCTGGATGCTTTTGTTTGTTAAACCATTGAAAAATTTAGCAGAGCTGAAGACACAGCAATGCCAGGAAGATCTCGGTCTGTTCAAAGAGGTGGTTTTCCTTCTGTGGTTGTGTCGCAGTGCTGGGGGGTGCGGGCGGGTGCCTGGGCTTTGGGGTGACAGGGCTGCGTGCAGTGGGCTGGCTGTTCCCTGAGCCTCCAGTCCAAGGGGAGTGACTGGAGAGCTGGCGGCGCAGAGGAGTATTTGAGTATTTTCTAATCATCCGACAGGCAGTCTGTAAGGAGATGCTTGGTGGCAGCTCTGCAAGGCAGGAACACAAGCCTGGGTCTGTTCTCCCGTCCCTGGCCAAGAGGATCACCAGGGCAATGCCAGCGGCTGCAGGAGCACTGCCTGGAGGCGTCGCCCTCCTCCTTCCTCCGCTCTCCTCTGCTCGTTCAGGACGAGGAGGTTTTGTTCGGAGTGGGACATCTGCCAGGCTCGGGGGCTGTGGGGAGCTGGTGCTGCCACAGAGACAGTGCTGGGGGTGTCCCTGCAAAAGGACTGCTCCCATGGCTCCATCTCCACCAGCCCAGCCCAGACCTGCCAGGCTTTGGGGTTGTGCCCCCAGCCAGGGCTGTGGGCAGAATAGAAATTCAGCTGGTTTTGCTGATACGTGGTGTGACGGGTCCGGCCAGGGTGGGGCTGTCAGTAGCAGTGCTTGGGAATTTCTGGTTTAGAACAAAACCCCTCTGTTGGCTTGGGGAGCTTGAGCCTTGCCAAGGAGGTTCGCTGAAAGATTTCTGTCCCTAGTTTGAGCCCTTCTTCAAAGCGTTAACGTCTTTCTCTGCCATTTCCTGAGATCCTGTAGCAGACACTGGATGATGGACACATCCTGCTGCCAGAGGAATTCCCCTTTTCCTGCTCAACAGGAACTTCACATTTTGAGGCACCAAGCTGGGAGAGGCCGATAATGCAAGGGCTGTACTGGACCCCCAGCTTGTTTTATGGTGAGGGCTTTAGAATAGCTGCTTGGAAAGCAGAGTGGTGCAATTTGGTTTCATTTTGCCATTGCTTGGTGTACTGAAGGAACTGCCTGCTCAGGATTAGGCCGCTGCCGGCAGCATGGGCACTGCTGGTGGCAGTGGCACAGACTAAACCTGCAGCCATCCCGGTGTGGCCCCAGCCTGCCCTCAGCAGTGGGCGCAGGGCCGGGCGCGGGAGCCCTGCGGGGTTTGGCAGTGCTGCTCTGCGGGAGATGCCAGCACAAAGTTGCTGCTCCCTTTTGTTATCTCTGTGAATGAGCAGGAGGCATCTCCAGTGAGGCACCTCAAGTGCTGCTCACGCCTGAAAACGGCAGTTGCTGTACGGGCTGGGTTGGATTGCCGATGTGGCTGGGCAGCCTTTGCTGTAACTCGGCGTGGTTAATGCTTGGCAGTGTTTAAAATCTGGATTTCTCTGTCTGTTGTGGGCGACTGTGTCCTTTTAATCATTTGGCCTGCCAGCAGTTGTAGTAAAGCTATCCTCCTCAAATTGTCTTCATGTTTTCCACTCTCTTTTATCTGCTTGCGATCTGGGAACAGTGCAGAGCCCTTCGCATCGGGCTCCAGTGCCCCAGGGACTGGCCTTGTCCTGCTGAGTGCCAGAGCATCCCTGGCAGAGGAGCTAATGTCTCCCCGAGCAGAGTGCCACCAGCATCTGGTGTTGGTGCCATGCCGGCTGGCTTGCGAGGCGAGGGCACGGATGGGGTCAGCCCAGCTGGCCACCGAGGCACACAGCGCTCACAGCCTCCTTGCCCTGCTCGCCTTTGGACGCCAGCTCTGGATTAGTAATGGGCTATTTCTGGATCGCTCTCGTGAGTAATGGAATGAATTGTGCTGAGATTTTGGGTGGGGACAGTGCCTTTGCCCTCTGAGTCACTGCTCAGCATCATGTCAGGCTCGGGAGCTGCCGGGGCCCGGAGCCGTCCCAGGTCAGGGTGGACAACGGAGGCCGTGGGAAGGAGCTCTGGATGCGGCAACTCTGCTCAGTTTGGAGCATCTGCTGTCCCCCTTGCCGGGACGGCGTGCAGGCAGGGGAGCGGCGGAGGGGAGCTGGCAGCCGTGCAGGGCTGGCTGCCGCACTGCGCTGCGCCGCTCCGGTTGTTTTTGTTTTAGGTCTGATGTCTGGCAGACTGGGCACGGGCAGATCTTGATGTCTGTCTGGGAGCGGGTGTTCATCTCCCCAGGGCACCCGCTGTTCCTTGCGCTGCAGATGCGTGTCCTTCTGCGTTGTGTGGGTTAGATAGTGGCGCGTCCCACACCACCTTTCTTCCTCCGTTTGTCTTTGAGATCCAGAGTCGAAAGCAGCAAATCACATTTTGCTGTGGGCAAAGGAGCTTTCTGTCTAAGTAAATAGACTTTTTCGCCCATGAGCTCTCCTTTTCTGTGCTGTGGAGATGATGGCTGGAGAGACGACGAGCCTTTGGTCAGATGAGAAGGATGGTTTGCAGCAGGAGTGATGTGTTTCTTGTGTCTCCAGGAATATGCTGACCTCGAGAGCTTTCCCTCCTCAAGCGTGCAGGAGACAGCAGGCTCCTCCAGGCCCTTTATCTGCCTCTATAACACAAACATCGTGTCTCCTTGGGACGAGCTCCTGGCTGGCTGCCCATGCGTGGGGCTGCGGGTGTCCCTGGCCCAGCTGGGACAGGCAGGAGCAGGAGGGCACAAGGAAAGGGGATGGGAGCTGTGCCGGCAGGTTTCCCCTCCGTGCTCAGCCCCTGGCACTGGGACCCTTTGGGCACTTTAAGTTTTTTTTTTTTTCCAACTTCAGTGTTCCACAAACGTGCTCGCTGTCTATGTAGACATGCTGCTCCACTGGGATGTGTGCTTAATGCCGAGGCTCCTGGTTGAGAAGTGCCGGATCCTGCTGGACGCAGCCCTTCGTCCTCGCTCTTCTTGCCTTATAAGTGCCGGCTTACTGTTTTTATTCATGGCTCCACAGCACTCAGCAGCCATGAACCATTCCTGCTTTGGCCTGTGAGCCAAGGTGCTTGTAAGCTGCAAAGATCCAGGGCTATGGCAGGGTCTGGCCTGGATTTGGGTGAAACCTTTCTCTCTTCTGCCCCAACCACACGGTTGGGCAGTTCGAGTGGTGAGAGCTGGGGTGGTCCCCGAAACTTCCCCAGGGGTTTGTGTGACAGCTCTGGGGAAGTTTCCTCCAGGCAGGAGCTTAGTGGTGACTTGCTAAGTACGCAGATGAGAGGAGCTCTCTTCAGCCCGCTTTTGAAATGCAAGTCAGCCGCTGAGTCTAATTTCTTAATCCTTCACTTGCAGCTAATTATCATGCAGCCTTACTTGGGTTTTTCTCTTTTCCTCCCTTTTCTGTTGGCCCAGGACACAGGTGTCATCACCCCGGGAGAGGACAGGCGCCAAGCCTTTGTTAAGGCTGGGTGTCAGTGCCCCGGTTAAAGGCCAAGCTTGCGATGGCCGGGCCTTCCCGGCATGATCCGCTCCCAGCCTTGCAGCTCCCTGCATTAGCATAGGTGTGTGCATCCTTCCCGCATGGTTATTTCCCCCGAACCTCCCCAATGCTCCAAGCCCGAACTGCCCCTTCCAGTCCGGCCACCCCGGGCAGAGGGGGTTTGGAGAGGGGCAGGGCTGGCTGCAGGACGTGGAGCAGCCCTGCCTTCGTGAGCAGTTTTCTGGTCACCTATAATTTCCCCCAGCGCACAGAACAGCATGCGCCTTTCCAGGGATTAAACCCTGAGCTGTCAGTGTGCGTCTTGCCCGGGATTTCTGCAGGGACAGAGAGCTGGTGATGCACGTAAGGAGTGGGTCAGGCTCTTTGGACTGAAGCATCTGGGAAGCTGGGGATGGGAGATTTTGGGCCCGAGGTCGGGGGGGATGTGATCCCACCACGGCTGATTTTCTCATGCCTCGTTCAGATGCCACAGCAGGCGTTTTGTGGCATCGTCCTGGGTGATTCCCAAGCTCAGCTGTAATCTCCTTTTGAAACTCAAGGATGCAAAGGCATAGTTTTACTTGCAGGACTGCATCCCTTTTACTTGGGGCAGAAAGCAGCTTGCTTTACTGCAGGGTTTTGGCTCTGTTTGCTGAGTGATGGCTGGCAGTTTCTCCCGCTGCCCGTGCCAGCGTCGGCTCTCAGTCGTTATGTGGCAAAGGCTCCTTTGTCAAACGGGCTGGGACGGGGCCAGCCCGGCACCGGGTGCCAGGCACGCAGGTCTTGCTCGCCTGGACCTCCGAGAGCTCGGCTTGGCGTGTTCCTGCTGCTGATCGGATTATTTGGGAGCCGGTGATTGTGCCTGGGTGAAACCCAGAGTACAGTTTCTGCCCTGAAGAATTTATAATCTGAAATAAAACCAGCAGGTGTGTGTGACTCCTAGGATATCAGAAAAGCCATTTGCCTGGGGTGGTGGCACAGCGAGAAAGCCCAGCGTGGGAGGGGTGGATGGCCGGGGCAGGAGCCTTGCTGCCCGTCGCGGTGGGTGAGGCAGAGCGGTTTGTCGTCTTGCACAAGGTCCCTGCGTGCAGCCACCAGCACTCACCGCGGCTGGGGCATCGGTGTGATGGTTCTCCTGGCCGCGGCTGCAGCGATGGATGTAAATGGTTCCAGTCAGGCTGGTTCTTGCAGTGCCTGTGAGCCGGTGCGTGCGGGAGCTGGAAGTGTGCCCGGCGAGGCTGGGAGAGCCACTGTCCTGGCAGTCCCTGGCTGCTCACGCTGGCGTGTGCCCAGGCGCCCGTGTCCGGTACCCACCCGGGCAGTTGTGCGAAAGATTTTGGGGCACGAGGGGCCAGGAGGGGCTGGGAGCGTGGACTGCCCACGGCTGCTCTGTCCCGCTCACCCGCTCTTGTCCCCACAGCGATGGCGGCCATCAGGAAGAAGCTGGTGATCGTGGGAGACGGTGCCTGTGGAAAGACGTGTCTGCTGATCGTGTTCAGCAAGGACCAGTTCCCTGAGGTCTACGTGCCCACCGTGTTCGAGAACTACATTGCCGACATAGAGGTAGACGGGAAGCAGGTAAGGGCTGTCGCGGGGTGCCGGACCTGTTGCCGTCCCCTCGCTCCCACCGTCCCGCGCTGGCAGTGCCACCGCCCGGCTCGGATGCTCCTGCAGCGCTCAGGGGAGCCCCACGGCTCCTGCGTTTCTGGGTCATCCTGAACTTGCCCCAGTTTGAGGAAGACCATAGCTATAACAGAGGAAGATAAATCTGCTCGCTTTTGGCCTGCTAAGCCATCTGCAAGCTGCTGAGCCATGTCTCTCTCCCCTCCCAGGTGGAGCTGGCCCTGTGGGACACAGCGGGTCAGGAGGACTACGACAGGCTGCGGCCCCTCTCGTACCCGGACACAGACGTTATCCTCATGTGCTTTTCTATCGACAGCCCGGATAGCCTCGGTACGGACCGGGGAGCAAGGGGGGACCTGGTGCTCCCACGGGACTGGGTGCTGCTGCTAAACCCCCCGGGGTCCGGGAAGCCCCCGTGCTGCCCCTCTTGGGGATGCCAGTCCCTCCCCTTCATCTTGGGGCTTTGCATGCACCGAGGAAAATGCTGGGAACTTGCTGGCTTGGTGGAGGTGGTAGGAGAGGAGGATGGCATGGGGTGAGCTCTCCCCTCTTCCTATGGGAAAAGCCTGGCGCTGGTTCCTGCGGCTGCGAGGAGGCCAGGGAGGAGCAGCGCCTCGGCTCAGGGGGGTCCCTGTGTGCTTCTTGCAGAGAACATCCCTGAGAAGTGGACGCCAGAGGTGAAGCACTTCTGCCCCAATGTGCCCATCATCCTGGTGGGGAACAAGAAGGACCTGCGGAACGACGAGCACACACGGCGGGAGCTGGCGAAGATGAAGCAGGTGGGGGTACCCTGGGTCCCGCTGCCTTGGCCAGCGACCCGGCTCCCCCCGTGCCACCTCGCTGGGGCTTCCCTTTGCCGTGCTGGATCCTGGTGCTAAGGGCTGGATGCCCCCAGGGCAGTCACTGTGCTTTCGCTGCTGTTTTCTGGCGATGTTTCTGAACCCTCTTTTTAATGCTTTCTAGGAGCCGGTGAAGCCAGAGGAGGGGAGGGACATGGCCAACAGGATCAATGCCTTTGGCTACCTCGAGTGCTCAGCCAAGACGAAGGAGGGCGTGCGGGAGGTCTTCGAGATGGCCACCCGCGCGGGCCTGCAGGTCCGGAAGAACAAGAAGCGCAGAGGCTGCCCGCTGCTGTGAGCAGCCCGGCGGGCCGGGAGGCAGCTCTGCCTGCGCCGGCACCCGGCTGCCCTGCGCCGCGTGGGGAGGGAGCGCTGGCAGACGGCCGAAGCGGGACCTCGTGGTGCCAGTACCTGCCCCGAACCCTCTGCACGAGAGCTGCCACCCAAGCCCGCGGGGTGTCCCCGCGAGACTCTGCGGCCGTGAGGGGCCAGTGCCTTCAGTACCCGCTGCTCTCTACGGGCCGGGCATTTGCGTAGCTCCCCGTGTCGCCCCGTTTTGTACCCACATCCCTGGTTTTGCCTCTCCCATGGGGATTGCTGCAGTGTTTGCTCTCCCTCCCCAGCTCTGGGCAGGTGCCGCAGGAGCGGGAGGTGCTGCCGGCTGCTGCCCGCAGCTTGTGTGTGGGGTCTGCTGGGCCCTTGGCCGCGCGGGCAGCACGCACCAGCGTTTTATACAGACTTGCCGAGGGCAGCTTTCAGCCCTGTCTGTGCGTGGAGCCAGGCTCGGCTGCCACCCAAAGCGCTCCGCTCCTGGGACCCGTGCTGGGGTAGCGCCTCTGCCCAGCTCTGCCAGTAACGCCTTCTTCGAGTCTGCATCGGTCACAGACTTAGCACCAGTAAACTGAACTGCATAATTGGGAGAATAAATGCAAACTGGTATTTTAGTAATTGTAACTCTGCTTGTGTGGCATCCTTCTGGCTGTCCTTTGGGCCCCTGCACTGGTCTGGGCTGCTCCCTGGGGGCCAGGTCCATGTGCTGCAGGGTGAGGGGCTTGCTTGGCCCCCAGACCCTCTTGCTTCAGCCACTGGCGCGGGATCAGGGCTCGTCACCATGTGCTTGGGTAAGACCCGGGGAGCGGTTTATGTGGGAAGGGCCAGGCAGGAGCTCCCCGGCCGTACCCACTCCCTGGTGTGATGGGCTGCAGTCGCTGCTGGAGCCATCCCTCCTGGAGCAGGTCGGGGCAGGGCTGCAGCAAGCCTGTCCCTGCTCCGGCAGCCCCAGCAGTGGTGGCAGGGCCCAGGACTCGACATCAACACATATTTTTTCTCTAAATCTTTATTCGAGGAAAACAAAGCGAAGTGTGCCTGCGCAGCCGTGCCAGCTCTCAGGCCAGGCAGGTGCCTGGTGGGGGACCCCAGCCTCCCCGCGCCTGGCCGCGTCCCTGCCTGCTGCCTGCACCCCAGTCACCCACCGCAGCAGCACTAAGCTCCCCCGCGCACCCAGCGATGCTCTTCAGAGGCCAGACTCGCGCTTAAGCCATTCATTGAACGGTGAGACCAGCCGCAGAATTGGCTTTTCATGGCTGTGTCAAAAACTATTTAAAATGGAGAGTGGTCCCCGTGCAGCGCTGGCACGGTCCTGCTCTGCGAGGAGAGGTGTCTGCCCCGGGCTGCAGCGTGTTGTGTGCTGGAGTTTTAGGCTGGCAGCAAAGGCCAGCAGGACCCCCTTCCCTGATGGGCTCAGCCCCATCTCCGCAGGGATGCACAGTGCACTGAGCACCCTGGGACGGAGGCAGGGGGAGAGCAGGTGGATGCTGCGGGCCAGGGGCAGGCTGAGGGGTGCTGGAGCTCCACGGGGCTTCTCCTCCTTTCCCAGGTGGGTTTCCTGCAGAGAAACCCAGTGGCAGAGCTGGCCTCTGACTCAGGAGGGGACAGGCAGCCCCTAAGCAAGAGCCCGTCATGAGCCCTGTCATGACCCTTGCCGCAGGAGAAGCCTCCCAGTGCCCCTCGCACACACGAACCCACGGGTCGGCCCCAGCCATGCTGCTGCACCAGGGCGCCGGTGCAGCGTGGCCAGCCGTGCCGCTCCTGCGGGGCTCTGCCGGCAGATCCCAGCCCTGCTCACCTGGTTGCTAATTGCTGAGGCGCAGCTCGTGGAGGTCGGCAGCGAGGCCATCCTCCGCGGGGCTCTCGTCCTCGTAGGGGTATCCCGTGTAGCCGCCCTCCGCCCTGCAGTACCTGAGGAACCTGCGGGCACAGAGCGAGCGGCGTGTGGGCAGGAGGTGGCACTGGCCTCGCTGCCTGCCATGGCCTCGCTGCCCGCCATGGCCCGGCACCGTCCGCAGGCAGCAGGGAAGGGCAGGCAGACGCTCATGAGCATAGTCTGCGGAGGGGGCCAGGCGCAGCCGGGCAAGGCTCACCTCTGCCAGTGGTGGTCCTTGCTGAGCACGGCCGGGTTACCCACCACGATCAGCAGAGCCTTCGCCCTGGTGATGGCCACGTTGAGCCTCTGAAAAGAGAACAAGAGCGAGGGCTTTACCCTGCAGCAACACCTCTCACCCTCCTCCCCAGCCCCACCTGGATGCAGGCAGCTCTGGTGTGGCACTGAGCACCGGGAGCAGCTCTGCCTGCCTGGGGGGCACCGGAGGGGAGCAGGGGGTGCCGAGGGAGAGGGGCTTGCTCAGGGCAGCACAGTACCTTGGGGTTCTTGAGGAAGCCCAGCTTGAAGGTCTGGTCGAGCTGGAGGTACTCGCTGCAGCTGCGCACGGTGGAGATGAGGATGACGCGCCGCTCCTGGCCCTGGAACTCTTCCACGGAGCCCACCTGGGGCAGGGACAGCAGGTGAGGGGCCGGGGAGCATCCCTGGGCTGGGGCTGGCAGGGGTCCCTCCGCCCGTGGCAGGGTGGGCTCCTCTCCCCCCCGCGCCCAGGACTGTACCTTCAGCAGGCTGATGTCCGGCAGCGTCCGCAGGACGGGGTCCAGAGAGGTGATGGCTTTCCGGATCTTCTCCACCTGGGGGGAGGCACACAGCACAGTCCGGCTGCCATGGAGCCATCCTCACGTGCCAGCCCCAGGGCTGCCCATCCGTCCCAGTGCCCCCCATCCCCTGGGGAGGTCTCTGCCCGTCCCCTGCCTGCAGAGCTGTGCCGCTCACCTGCTTTCTGTAGGGAGAGATGATGCCGACCTCTTTGGGCGAGACACTGGGGCAGCCCCCCTTGCCCCGGCTCTGCAGCAGCTTCTTGAGGTAGTGGACCAGCACCTCGATCTCAGCCGTGTTGAAGAACGAGGGGCTCTTGGCCTCTCTCCGGTCTTCCCCGCAAACACCGTGGAAGATGATGGGGAAGCCCTGGGGGTGGAAAGCGTTGGGCTCTGCTCTGCCTGTGGCTTGGGGCTCCCCCCCAGCCCCCTTCCTGCTGCCTCCCCTACTTTTTTGGGAAGCTCCTCCCAGGCGCAATACAGACTCCGGACATCGAGCTCGTCGCTCTCGCAGGCCTTCAGCTCGCTGTCGTAGAAGAGCTCATTGGGGATCTTGAGGATGGCCTCGTGGGACCTGGCAGAGGTAGGACTGTGCCCAGGGTGGGTGCCACATGGCCCCAGCACCCTCCCGGGCACTGTGCACCCAGGACAGCGGGTGCGATCCCATCTCCCGCACCAGCCGGGGCACTACGAGGCTCTGGGGAGCCAGAGCCTGGGGTGCATGCACAGATCCTGCACCAAGCCACGCTCGGCAGCGCAGTTCTACCCCTGCCTGTGCCTGTTCCCGTGCTGGCCCCATCCCCACCTGTAGTTCCAGAGCAGTTTGGTGACAAACTGTGGGTCGTATCCTCCGCTTGTCTTCTTGTACAGGGGGTTGTGCAGCATCAGCCTCTCCAGCAGCGAGATGCCTGTGCCCAGTAAGACCCTGTGGCTCCCTGCGAGGCCGCGAGGCCCCCAGGTGCCAGCAGCACTCCCACCCCTCTCCCCGCTCACCCAAGCCATGCTCGATGGCCAGCGGTGACCTCAGGACGGGGCCCAGCTGCTGGGGGTCTCCTGCCAGCACCAGCTGCCCGCCGTTGGGGTTGGTCTCCTGGTCCATGGCAGTAAGGAGCCCTGGGCAGGAGGAGAGCTCAGTGTGGGATGGAGGGGGGGTCCCCAGGCCACACAGAGATGCTGGTCCCCAAGACGGCAGCCGCGCACCACTCACCCGCAATGGCAACCATGCTCTCCGGCTCTACCGCCTGGCCACACTCGTCGATGAAGACGTGGGAGAAAAACCCTGGGGCGAAGTTGGCTGACACCAGCCTGGGGGAGAGGTGGAGTGGGGCTGCCTCGTCATCCCTGCTCTGGCTGGCCATCCTTCCTCCCCTCGCCTTCATCCTCGTCCTCCTGCAGAGGACGGGTCCCCCCTGCTGCCCGCCCTCCTCCACACCCCCTCCCTGCTGCACCCCAGCAGGGGCTGCCCTCACAGCCTGGTTGCAAGGCAGCCCCGGGGTCTACCCGCCGTGGGTGGTGGGGACAATCCCAGGTCCTCTGACCTTCCTGCTGTCACCAGCGTGGTGATGAGGATCCGGTAGCGCCCCAGGTGCTCCTTGCTCAGGTACACGTAGGAGCTCTGCTTATCGTCCCAGTTGCAGCAGGGCTGAAACGCAGGCGTTCGGTGGGATCCTGCTCTCCCCAGGGGCCGCCAGCCCAGACGTGCCGCAGGGTGCCGGGACAGAGGGGCAGGGACCTACCCTGATATCGGCAGGCACCTCCTGGTAGCTTCTGGAGCTGGCGATGAGCCTGTAGACGTAGCGGGGGGGGATGTCCTTGATGAGGCGCTGGCACAGCAGGTCTGCAGCGCTGTTGGAAGGAGCGCAAGCCAAGATCCGGGCGTCCTTGAAGCACGTCCAGACCTACGTGGGAGGAGGGGGGCGATAGCACAGAGCCCCCGCTGGCCAGGGTGGGCAGCGGTGCCCAGGGCTGGACCTGGGCATGGGCCGCTCACCTGCTTGATGGCCTCCACCAGGGTGACCGTCTTGCCGGTCCCGGGGGGGCCGAAGATGAGGTATGGGGCTGGCCTGGACATCCCCGTCACGATGTGCGTCACGGCTCTGCACTGCTCCTCGTTCGCCTGCAGTTTGCGGTCAAACCACCTGCGGGAGCAGAGGTTGAGCGTGCCGGGTCCCCATCCATCCCCTCCCGCCCCGCAGGCACGGGGACTCACCGGGGCTGGAAGGTGCCTGTGAAGAGGGACTTGTGGCAGGAGGCGGAGGGGAAGAGGAGTCTGGACAAGCCGCGCTGCATGGCCAGGGTTGCAGCCCGGTGCTGGACCTGCAGCGGCAGCCGGCTGAAGGTGAAGGTCACATCGAACCTCAGGTTGTTCACAAACTTCTTCTGCAGCCTGGGAAGGAGCAGTGTGAGCAGGGCACAGGGACGCTCCCCCACACCCTCCCCAGCCCTTCCCAGCCTGCGCCCAGCCTTCGGCATGTCCGAGCGGGGCTGCCGGGGCCCTGCCAGGCCGGCTGGGGCTGGACACCACTCACTTGGAGGAGAAGCCCAGCCTGACCTTCTCCAGCTCCACGCTGTGCACGTAGCCCTTGTACTGGACGAGCGGGGAGCAGTCCCGCTCGCTGCTCAGGTGGGCGAAGAGGTGGTCCCCCTTCAGCACGGACGGGCGGTTCTCGGCCACGCCGGGCACCTGTGCCGAATAGCTGGAGTGATGCCGGGCACCCTGGGAGCCCTGGCACCCCTCCCACCCCCCCGGCTCCCCCCGCGCACATCGAGGACCAGCAGCGTCCTGTCCTGCACCATGGGCACGTCCTGCATGTCGTAGCGCCGGATGTCCACCTCCATCTGGATCTCCTCCAGGTGCAGCAGCAGCTGGAACTTCTGCCGGTAGTTCTCAGCCTGCAAGGGGGCCTCCAGCAGCGACCTGCAGGCAGCAGGGACGTCACCATGCCCTGGGGACACCGCGGCCAAGGGGCAGCGGGTGGGAGGTGCAGGGCCGGTGGTGTTGCCCCCACCCCTCGGCACTCACCACATGGCAGCCCAGCTGGAGCTGGCACTGGCATTGGGTCCGAGCAGGATCGTGTCCTTGAGGCTCTTCGGGTACTGGTAGGTTCCCAGAGGGATTTCCCTCTCCAGTTCGTTTTTCAGGGAGCTGGGCAGAGGGGACAGCAGTGCCGCAGGGACTGCAGGGCTGGGCTCCCCCCTGGACTGCAACCACCCACGGCCCCGGCAAGCAGGGAGTCCCCAACCCCGCCATCACCAGCCATTGCACGGGGTTGAAGCAGTGTCCTGGGGTGCCGGACAGCCGGGTCCCAAGGAGCTGAGCCTTGTCCCAGCTGGAGAACAGGCTGGGGCCCTCTGCTCTGTCTCCGGAGGTTGGCAGCAGGTGACCCCGCCACATACCTGTCAGGGGGGATGCCGTCCTCAGTGATGACAGTGACAGGGCGCTGGAGGCTGGCCTGGTAAGGCTGGAAAGGCGCCGAGGGCCCCAGGTCCTTGGCCAGCTGGCTCTCGGCGACAGCAGCGATGTAGCGCCCGATGCTGAAGGGCTCATCCGGCTCCTTGGTGAACTCGAAGACCACCACGGCACAGAAGTACCCATTGCAGGTGGTCAGGCACCGCACCTGGATGGGGTACGTGCCGCCTGTGAGGCAGAGGTGAGAGCTGGGTCCTGCATCTCCTCCAGCGGGGCAGGGTGCGGGGCAGGGGACGGGGATCTACCTGGGTGCAGCAGCAGGGACTGGCCCTGCGTCGCCCCTTGCTCATCCGTGAAGGAGAGCTCCCGCGACTGCTGGTGTGGCTGGCACCGCCGCAGCGTCACGGCCTCCGCTCCGCGGTTCTGCACCAGCATGGTGACCGTCCGGGACTCGCTGGCCACCACCGGGAAGCGGATGTGCCCGTTGCCTTTGTCATGCTCCGAGACAATCTCTATCCCGTGCTTCTCGTGGACGAACTCAGCCCTGCAGGAAGGGAGGGTCAGGCCTTCCCAGACGGGGTGGGGGATCCCTGGGGCCATGCTGGGGCAGGGTGCTGCCAGTCGTACCACTTCTTGGCACGGCTCTGGGGCACTTGTGGACCGGAGCTGGGCTGCTGCCCTGGGACAGTTGCGGACGCCGACACCAACGCCTTTGCGTTCGTTCTGGGTCTCCGGTACTGGTCTGCCACCACCACGCGCCTCTTCTCCTGTGAGGAGCAGCCAGCATCAGCGTGGCCCCGGGGTCCTGCTGGGGGCTCCCACAGAACCAGTCCCAGTGGGAGTGGGAGCTGCTGTGCTGCCCCAGCCCGGGGCCTCCCTCACCTTCTTGAAGTGCACCGACTCCGCCTGCACCTGCGCCCGGTGGGTCACCCTCAGCGCATACAAGATGCAGGAGAAGTTGGGTATTTTTGTATCAGTCCTGCACAGACAAGGGAGAGAGGTTTCTGCGTGGAACGGAGCACGGCTGGGCTGCCGGGGGCACAGGAAGCTAAGAGGAGGTGAGCAGGAAGGGAGGGTGAAGCAAGGCACGGAGGCTGGGATGAGGGGCACACTGGTGACTCCCCTCTGTGCCGGGAGAGGGAGGAAGGACTGCAGCTTTTCTCTGGCCCATGCAAATCTTACATTCCTGCAGGCTGCTCCAGCAAGTCCATGCTGTGGCACAGTTGTTCCAGCTGTACCATGGCTGTTCCAGCTGTGCCACGGCATCACTGTCTGGCCCCGACAACCAAGCAGTCCCTGTCCCTGCCAGTGCACAAGTGGCAGCAGGGCAGGGACGTGTCCCTGTCCCCAGATACTTGACAGAAGAGGCTGTCCAGAGGGATCAGCCTCCCACACAGCCCCAGGGGCTGAGCCGGTGCAGATGGAGGCTTCTCCAAGGCATGGCCACTGCAGTCCCAGCAGCAATGCCCCCCCAGGTACCTCCTCCTGCACCCTGCGGCATGTCCCGCAGCCCGTCGGCAGGCTGAACCCCAGCTTTGCCAATGATTAACAGTGGTGATGTTGCACAAGGGCCAGCGTGACCGGTGTCAGCAGGGTAAGGTGGGGAGCGTGGCAGGCAGTGGATGTCCGAGGCTGTGCCCAGGCAGCTGCTGGGGGGCCCGTGCAGCTGGGGAACATCCCAGCAGGGCTGTGGCAAGATGGAGGGGCTTGGAGGCATGAGGGGCTGGTGTCTGGGGAGGCAGCTCTGCCTCTCGCTGCATCCGCAGCCCAACGGGACATAGGCTGCCCCAGCAACGCTGTTCTGTTTTTTCCGTTCCCAGAGAGAGAGGAGCCCCTGCGTTTAACTGGTCCAGGTGGTCCTTGCTGCTCTGAAAGCACACGCTCCTCCATCCCACCCAGGAAGGTGTTGAAGGAGAGCCCCTGAAGACCCCAAGTGCTCCCCAGTGCTACCCTCACACCCAGCTCCTGGCCGGAGCTGGCTCGATCCCCCAGGTGAAGCCCCAGCAATGCCGGCCAGGGACCGGTGATGCTGGCCAGGGGAACGGGCGATGCTGGCCGGGGGGACCGTCCCAGGCGATGCTGCCCGGGTCTGGCCGAGGGCTCTCACCTGCCCCGAAACTCCAGGTTGTAAATGCTCCGCAGCGTGTCCCGCCGGCTCTCCTGCTCCCGGCCCGTGTCCTGCAGGAACTGCACAAACTGATCCCCCCACTGCCTGGCCTCCGCCACGCTGAACCGCGGCATGGCTGAGCCGAACCGTGCCGAGCCGAGCCGAGGTGTGCCGAGCCGAGGTGTGCCGCGCCGGGCTGGGCTGGAATGAGCCTGGGCTGGCCCGAGCCTGGGCTGGCCCCGCGGGGAGAAACGAAAGCGAAAGGGGCCGTGCACCCTGCGGGACCGCCCGCCCCCCCGGGGCTGGGGGGGGCCGGGGGGCGGCTCCTGCCCGGCCGCGCTGGCCCCGTCCCCCGCAGCATCGGCCGTGCCCGGTTAGGGGAGAGCCTTACCGGGGGTCCCGCACCCCGCGGAGGGTCCCGGCTGCGGGACCCACGCGGCCGCGGGAATTGCCCCTGGCTGCGTGCGAGGGTCTGGGGCGGGGGCTGGCCCACCCGGGACTCCGAGGGGTGCACACCCCCCTCGCAGGGCTACCCCAGAAGTGAGGGACACGCACCCGACGCCGGCTGCGGTTGTGGGGCCGCGGGGAGCCGAGCTGTCGGGCGTCCAGCGTCTGGGCTAGTTGCCTTCCCCCGGCCCGCAGCCCCGGCAGTAATTGCCCCCAGGGAGGGAGAGCAGAGGCCGCCAGCTCACACCCGTGCGGCTGTCTGTCGGGGCAGGAGAGGTGCCCAGGTGTGTTGTATCGCTGTATCCCGTGATGAGGGGCAAGAACTCCCACAGCTCACACAGCTGCTCTATAAACAGGGCAGCAGCAGCAGTAAGAGCTGGTTTTCACGCTTGTCTCTGTCCCTGGTTTTCTGTGTTTTCATCCTCCAGCCTGCCTAGCGAGGATGATCATCCCTGACCTGCTTCTGTAAAATGGCTCAAGGCCCTGGGATTGCTCATGGTGCTTCTTTTGCCTTGTATGTAGCCCAAGGATGTTGGGGTAAGTCTGCTGTTTTCCCCACTGTAGCTCTGGTGGCTTTTCCTCTGACCCAAGCTCTACTAATGACCTGCCACTGTCTGGAGGTGGCTGATAAGACTGTGATGACACGTGTAGGGCCCCTTGCATGTTGCAGGAGGGCTCTGAGGCTTGAAAAATGGGCATGTTGCCTTTGGAGAAGTTGCTTGTAAGTCTTTCTGTCATGTATCGCAGGCAGAATCCTGGAGCTTTAAGGTTTGATCCTGCAAACAGAGAGGAAAGCTCTTTCCATGGGGAGCAGCTGGGTAGCCTGGCTGCTGACTGGGCTGGCAGGACTCATCCTGCAGCGCTGGGCTGGGCTGGCTTTGCCTTCCCTGGCTCAGCCAAGCTGTGGTGCCTGCTCGCTGTGATTCATCTGGGGTCCGGCTTTGACTTTTGTACACTTCAGCAGAGCCAGCCCAGGATATACTTTGTTCCGGAGCTGGCCTCAGTCTCTGCTGAAACCTCTGGTCTCCAGCAGATAATTGCCGATAGCTTTAAGGATTAGAATGTCTCTGGGCATGCATCACCGCTGGGCTGGCACTTGCTTAGTGCCCCAGCGGCGGTGAGTCACACCAAGTGTTGCTTTTCCAAGGAAGAAACGGGAGCTGGGGGGGGGCTAGGACTGGGATAGCAGAGCCTGCTGTAGGGAAGGCTGGTGGGGGAGAAGGGCCAGGGGGCAGGCAGGGAATGGGTTGGCCTAAAGGATGATTAGCTAAAGATTTGGAGGACAAAGAGATAGAAATGGTCTTAAGGCTGGAACAAGTGGCAGTGAACTACTTGCAGTGTAATTCACCCAGAGTGGGGAAGACTAGCCTTGAGGCAGATAAAAGCTCTGTTGTGTGCACAGCCTTATCTTGGGCCGCTGCTTCAGCTTCACATTCTTGGAATTGCTGTAGTGCTTGTCTGGATGGGACCATGGCCACAGACCACAGCACCTTAGGTGCTCGTCCACACAACCTTTCATCTCCTCTAGGCGCTGCGGGCAGGGAGGAAACCCTTTCTACAAACACCCGCTGGCAGAAGCGCTGTCCTTGAGCAGCTCTTTGCACAGCAGTGTGCAAATCCTCCAGAAGAGTCCTGCTTTGTCCAGTGCACCCGGCGTTGGATGCATCCAGCCGTGCTTCACAAGCCGAGTAGAAGCAAGGTAGGTGTTACAGTAAGACACAGATGATGAGTGGAATAACATTGTTTGCTATTTTCCGTGGGGTAAAGTGCTTCATTAGAGCTGCGTGACTGTTTTTAACTTGCAAGTTCTTAGACCTCCAGTTCTCTGGTCTGCTTAGCAGGGTGGGAGCATCACCTGTGGGTTTGCAAGCAATACCACCCCTGCTTTCAGACTGTTACCGGTAGATCTGCCTTCATCAGGAGCTAACAGAAGCGAGACCACGAAAAGAACAGACACAAATGGCTTTAAAACAAAGACCGGTGTATTTCTACTAGACTATTTGATACAGAGGATGCCTGTAGGATGAATGGTCAGTCTCAACAGCAAATACAAATATATTTTATTTAGACAAAACTTCTCACAAAGGATAGGCATGCTTATTTTGTGTTATTACTGTGCAAAACCTGAAGTGTAATGCACAATGCACAGGCAGTCCCATCCCTACCTTCCCAACCCCTTTCTTTGTGTATTTAAAAATAGGAAGACACTAGCCAGTTTAAAAACCAGAACCTGCTAGAAGGCCCAGTGATAACCAAGTGCAAACAAAGCAAAGTGAGTTCACCAAAGGGGTTTCATTTTGCAGTGAATCCACATTCTGAGTTCTGACTGAGAAAGGCATATGCATGCCTCTTCAACCTCCTCTTAAGAGAAGCTGGTAGGATTGCTATTTTTGATTTTACAGGAAAAAAAAAAAAGTAACATAGAGCAAGCATTTAGAGAGCAATGAAGAGATTAATTCCAAAATCCCTTTTAAGTATGACAAGAAACTGGCCACAATTGAGACAAAATGGAAAGGTTTTTTCTCTCACTTTGGTGCAAGTTTATTTATTTTGTACACTATCCATCCATACACCTGTGATACAAATTCTATGAACCTGCCACAAAGCATTAAAGCACAACATACCTATTATTCTGTAGACATTTGCATTTTTAATCACCATCCAGCCTACATGGATCAGCAGTGATTCAACACAGGAACTTTGTAGTTCTGTAAAAATGCAGATGTCCGATAACCGTACATACATGAGGCAGGGGATAGCAAAAATGTTCATTTTTAGGTAACATGGCTCAAATCTTCAGATTAAAAAAAAAAAAATTGCGTCCCTGGAAGAGCTGGCTGCGTAGGGATTTCTGTAAAGGATCTTGTAAACTCATTTTGTATAGTAAAATCTAAGCCTGCAGGTTTTTTGCTTTGTGGAGGTCAGTAATAAGGATACATAAGGACTTACTGTCTTTTGCATTTATTGTATCTTGCAGCATAGCGCCTTGAGCTGTTGGCAGATTTGACAAACTTACTGGAGTACCTGCAGTGCTGTATATGGGTGAAGGGAATGCTCTGCACCCTCAGCTGTATTTATAATAGGGCTTTTCCAGCTAGGAAGTTTTCCAACCAGTACAATCAGTGATTGAAAACAGCTATACTTCTGAACCATGAATGTGGTTTAATTAAAACGATCTATCAGTAAATGCAGTCACAACAGGAAGTTTATGTGGCAGGAAACACAAAACACAAAGACAACACTATTTGTTCCACAGTTCTCTCTGAGGCTAGAAAACCTGTTAACTTCGAAAGCCCTAGAAAAATGCTGCACTGGTTTAGAAACCATCTACTTGGCATAGGACCACATTTGTTTTTTGCACACAAACATTTCATAAATCTTATTTCCGCATTAAGCATTCTGCATTTCTTTGCCAATCTTGTAGCTGAGGATTTTGTTCCAGTCGATCTTGGTGCGGGTGACAGGTAGCTGCCGGCGTAAGGCTTTGAAAGTGGTGTCTGACATAGTCTGGTAGTTTTCACTGATTGCTGTCTGCAATGGCAAGTAGATTCAGTTATGGCAGCAATAAGACATTCTGAGAAAGCATGACTTGGTGTTAAAGCCACAAAACCCCTTCTACAAGGTGAAGGCACACTATTGACTAAGTTAATAATGCAGTCACCAGTGTGTGTGCAAGTCAAAGGGTTTTTATTAAACTCCCCTGTGAATGTAGCAGTGTCTCCTTAGAGGTGTTTCACTGACTTATCTGTATCGAGTCTCCTTGCACACAGGCTGGGACAATGTAAAAAGCTGTCGCACAAATTTCCTCTTCAGTATTTTTAACTGTCACAGAGGAAAATACTTAAGACTCACCCACCCCCCTTCCATGCTTGTTCCAGGCATCATTTGTAACCCTTTAAAATAACTATACAGCAAACTTGATTATTAATTACAAATAGCTTTACAACTATGTTCTTTAAACAAATACTACTACCCTTTTCTAAGTAATTCTTACAGTCAATACCAGATTCAGCCAGAAACAGATTTAGAGGTCAATCTTCCATGTTTCCATTAACTGTAAATGGAGACTGATATGATTCCATCCTATTTATTTAACCACCGCTGATCTTACCTGGTACTCGTTTTCTGCATTTTCTATTATCTTAATAAATTCCTTAGCTGTCTGGACATCACTCTACAAAGTGGAAAAATAAATTTTTGTATGTTTAACGGCAACTTACAAAAGCTACACAATAGATTTCTTCTCAAATGATAGGCTGAGTATAGATGAAGTGGATAACAGCAGCTTCCGCCTCATGTTTGTAGCTGGGTTCCTTTCACTTACTACGGATGTGTCTCAGTGAGGCTCAACACAGAGGTATGTATTGGCTAGAGCTTGTGCTCCACACTGAAACAGGACTGCACCCTAGTGAGCAAAAGGGAAGTAGACCTTCATGGTATAGATTAGGGATTTTGTGACTGTTGCTCCCTCTACTGTACTACAGGACTTCTTGTTTTGCCTTAGTACACTGCTTTTACTGTTCGTTTCCCTTGCATATAGAAAGAAAAGCATATTCTGCCCTCTTTTTAACAGACATTTGTAAGATAAGCCTTCCAAGAGAGACTACTTTCTAACACGGTCTAACTTCAAGCAGTTGAGAATCTGGGTTTCCCATGTGACCCTTAACACTATAACTACACTGACTAGTCACCCTAAAATTATATTACTTTAAAGTCAAGAGAATGTAGTCATAGAAGTATATGCTTCATGAGATGCTTAAGAAATAAATTAATTGCTTTATCATAAAAAAATCTTTTACCATACTTACTGAAACCTGTACGGAGTCCTGGATATCTTTATGACTAACCAGTTGAACATTGCCATCTTCATAATAATGAACCTGAACAAAGAGACAAAATGCAGGTTATCATTAACACTCATTTTATAATCCCTAGAGCCCCCAAATGCTACCAGAATGGCACAACAGCATTGTTGTGCCAGTCTTCTCTGCTTACGTGGAGACTAAAAGCAGGATGGACTTTCTAAAAGGTTTCATTCTTTGTCAAGACTGTTCAAGATTATGTTAATGTAGTAAACGCCTAGAGTTGAAATAAGAGCAATTATAAAAGAATTCATGGTATAGGTTTTAGCCCTATAAAGTGAAGCAGACTTGGAGGCATATAGGGTAATGCTATGTAATAAACCACAGGCCAGATTGTAGACTATGTCTGAAACACTAGTTTTAAGAATTAATTTCTTGAATTGTATAGTTTAATAGCATCTTGACTTGAAAAGGCCATCTTGGCTGTATTTCAGCATCTCATTCTGAGTCGAATGCATTCATGTAAGAGAAGCACAATGCAGCTTCTCCTGTTATTGCCAGAAAAAGTAACTCACCTGGATCTTGAGCACTGCAGCCACTTGAGCTGTTGGTGGTGTGATGGTAAACTTCCATTCTGATCTCCAACGACCGTTCCTAAAAACAATCCAAGCATGAAAACTTATTTCCAAAAAGCTCTAACAACAAAAAGAACCAAATTAATAGGAGCAAGTTGTTTCTGTGGTCACCTTATGACCAATATTAGTGCCTTACGTGGCACTGAATTAAATTTCTGAAGCACAGCTGAACACAATGCAGCTTCAGTACAGACTAGCTCCAGTGTACTTGTGCTTTGAAATATGTAAGGGGGTATCTATCTAACTCTCTAATGCCTTTCTCTCTGGACAGGTCACTGAGCCACACTGAAGCCTCTAGGGAAGTGCCAAGGGGGCTGCAAGGAAAACAGACTACAGAATGAGAAGCAGAACTTCTTGGGAAGCCCAAGACTACTTGCTCTTCAGACTGTGTCAGAAGACATAGAGGATGGGTTTGTTTGAGGACTAGTACAAGAAGAAAATACGCTATGATGAAATAGTCTTACCAGAAGTTTTTGGGCTGGAACTGGTGGCTCTCAATACAGGCAATAATTGTCTGCTGCCCATCTATAGATTTACCATAAACCTGTATTTAGAAAAAGAGTTAAAAAGGCCCAAGAGCTGAGGAAAGCCATTCTTAATTTCTGTTCTTGGCAGCATTGTGGAGGCTTGCTATTGTGGTATCTTACTGGAAACATATACCACTAATTGTCTAACACCTCCACTTGCACGTATGTACAAATAACGCCTCCTTTTTATTAACTGCAGGTGTTAAGGTGCGTGGCAGTCACAACTATGAAAAATAAGGTCTAATACGTCTTTACCACTGCGTGCATACCAAGATATTTGCACCCTCTTTGGAACTTGTTATTCCAAAGTTAGCAAAAATGCTAGTGAGGATGGAGAATTGGAACAGCACTGCCCAGCACAAAGTCCACTCAAGGTACTGACTGACATGGAGCAATGAACTTTCAGTGAATCAAGATGGATACTCAACAGTACAGAAGCCATTGGGGTAATGATCTTTCACATAAGCTCTCAGTGCACTGTCACAGGCATCTCTCCATTGTTTTAAAGCTGATTCTGTGTCCTC
>JANHGO010004713.1:0-24416 GCA_024606505.1 Aquila spilogaster
ACTTTACCACAGAGCCAGGTGCTTATATCTCCTGGGAGGAAGATGAGAAGTGCAAATGCCAGCCCGTGTAGCAGAGACGAGCTGACTATAGGTTCCCTAGTAAGAACTGTTTAAGATGGTTTCTGGTTTCATGTGACGATGACATTTATGTAGAGGTATGCTGGCTCGAGGGCACTTTTTTGCTAATTTCATTTTCAAGCTCTTGCCCACATACGTAATTCCACAGCTGTGAAATTGCAAGCAATGCAATGCAATTGCTCAGGTTTTTAAATCATTATTCTTATTTAAATAGTTAATGGTTTTGTTCCTCTAAATTGTTTTAAAAGTCTGCTTGTTTTCAGTTTTATAAAATCTTTTTTAAAATCACAGATTTTTTGACCTGTTTAATTGTTTCCATGAATGAGACCTAGAAAAAAATCTGATCTGCTTAATATTTTTGCATATTACCTACATTTTTAACAGTGTTCTCTACTTAGATGAACTTCACAGGTATGTGTGATAATCACAGCAAATCAGAAGAGTACCAAAAAAAATCCAAGCTGAAGAAGTTACCAATTTCGTAGGTTTAAAGTGGTATCTTAACTGGCTCTGAAGTGCGACTAAGAATCAAAGTGGAGAAAATCACCTAAATTTACCCTCCCCCTTAGTCAGCAGTAAGCTTCATAGGACCCTCCCCAAACCAAATAAGGCCAGGAAGAATGTGCTAACCACTGAGTGTGCTAAGAATAAAATTGAGCTGGGATGGATAAGGTTACTTTGAACTCTATATTTCATGTTTCCTGACATACCCCCTAAAGAACTGCAATTATGCTAGCGAGGCTGCAGGAGCGTTAAACAGTTCTTTCCCTTTTTGCTGCCTTTCCGTGCGTTCCTGTCCAGTTTAGAGCTTGGCCTTTTTACTTTTTATTTGTAGTGTGTGTGGTTCTTAGGACGTTAGAAGAAATATGCTGAAGAGTCACTGTGAGGCATGGCTATTTTTGTTAGAAGCTGATACTTTAGATTGAGTTTTAAGTGTTGCCTCTGGAAGGCCTTAGGTTGCTCCGGGAGGGCAGGAGTCTGCAGAGGAAACAGAAAGTTCAGAGGGGTGCAGAAGAAGAAGGAACAGAATTAGAAAAGCAGAGGACCTCCCTCCTCCTCATTCTGCAGCTCCTGCAAGAGCCAGCAACCCAGAAGTATTATCTAAGCTGCCACAGTAGATCTTGACCTTTTTAACAGAGTATCTCTTACCATCATCATCATGGCCGAGATTACAGCAGAAGGTACGGTAACTATTTTCAAATATAATTAACCAAAAATGATATGTACTTTGACAGTGTAATTGAGCCAGCGTGTCAATATGATTTGTTGCTCTTAGCAAATAATGCTTTCAGTCCAGGATCACTTCATTTTCTTTGTTGGATTGCTTTCTACCTTTCTTTCCTCTTTTTCCTTTTTTCTTTTTCATTCCTGTAGCCTGAGTTTCTACCAGTTACTGAAGCTAGATCTCTGTACACCTCTAAAAATAGCGTTAGTCTCGTTTGCAGAACAGCAGCGCTTAGGCAGCTCCATTAGAGTGATATAAGAAGGGGAACGTCTGACTGTCAGGTGGTTCCACCCTCAAGCCTTTGCTCAGGTAAAGCTTTGGTAGTCCCTTATAATCAGAGCTTTGCCGGAGTCAGAATAGCTTGGTTTGGTGGCCCTGATTTTTCCGTAAGGAGCCCAGATTATTTGTGAACTGCACATGAAGTTACTGAAGGGTAAAAGCTATCAACCTTGCAATCCTTATTCAGGTGAACTTCTGAAGGAGTCAGTGAAAGTTGTGCTGAAATAAGTACGTCAGAGCGAGGCTTGCAAGAAGGAAAGGCAATTGTATTAACCAGTAAATACATACTCTAAAATATGAATATTTCATGTCCTTTAATATTTCCTGACCATTCATATTTAAATAACATTTTAGATGCATAACAATATTTTATCAACCTCAGTCAGACAGGGAATATCTTTAAAATGCAACCTTCTTTAAATTTAATACTGAATATTTTAGCTGAATTTCATTCCAACCCTTTTCTCCAGTGTGGATTACTCTACTGTTTATCTGAATTTAATAATGACACCACAAAAAAAAAATACTTTAAAACAGTCTTCTGAAAGTTATTTTTATTCAACTTGCCAAGGTTATGTGGCATTTCAGTGTCTGAAAGTTGTACTTTTCATCTTCTATTTTTCATTGTTAATATTTGTAACAGGATCTGCATTAAGCGCTATTAGAGAGTGAGCTCACTGTCTTCTAAAGGATTGATGTTAGGACTATGTCAAATTGTACAATCCTTGCCTGACGTCTGGTTAGCCACAGCAAGGAGACAATGTGCGTATGACTTTTTTAACCAGCATTGGACAGATCTATAATTTGCTTCTGGCAGCAAACACTGCCAAAACAGGTAGCTCAGCCTGACAGCCCTAACCTAAAAGCTAGCACTAGTTTATTTGGATATTCTTAACCTGGTTTGTTGGAAACATTGGTTATTTTGTAGCTGCTATCAGGGAAATCTGTGAAATTGTATTTGTCTTCCAAAATGCATGCATTAATACCATCAGTGTCAGAGAAGCAGTATGGAAGTACCTCTTGCAAGGTTCTCCAAGTGAAAAAAACCCAGAATTAGCAGGAATTTTAGTCCAAAAGTAACAGCAAAAATAGAAGGCTTTTCAAGCAGTCTGGAAGTGACTTTTCAGTCATTTCGCTTATTAAAGAAAGAAAACAAAAGAACCTAAAATAAAATAAAAATAAAAAAAAGAGTCTGAAAATGTTTTTATAGTGCTTTCATAATGCTTTTACAGGTATCCCTTAGCTGTAATATTGTGTGTCTGACTTCTGTGTTTTTTCTGTGCAAAGCAATAGACTTCAGGTGATAAGGGGCGTCAGCTCCGCAGTAACCTGACCTTCAGCATGACAGGTAAATAAGCTATATAACTTGTTTAGTTTAGTTTAAACTAGTTTTTGTTTTCTTATATTTGGAATGGACTAATGTTGATTGGCTGATTTTTAAACTCTGGATCCATGATATGGAAATTTTACTTATGGCAGAAACTAAGAATTCAGCCTGGGGCTAATGTTTCACTGCAGTTTATTTTTCTCTGGGGCTACTGCTGGCACTCACAAGGCAGTCTGAAAGTTCAGCTCTAAACTTCAGCAACATATAGTCTGGCCAAATAAAAATCAATTAAAATACCTCTTGCTTCACAAAATTCCTGTTTGATTTTATTTTGTTGCATACTACAACCCAGCCCACGATTTGCTGGGGTCTTCTTTATTAGGATTAAAGTACTTGTTCCTCGTGGTAGGTATTCGTAACTCTATTTTACGCTATATCAGCCACGCGTCAGCTAGGCTGTGGGGGTCCTTGTCTTTCGGGGTACCATGCTGGCACGTCAGAGAGCACGGCACAAAAGCGATGCAGGCTTCAACGCTGCCACGGCCAGCGTGGCTGCCGGTTTAGAGATGGTCCAGCCCTGGCAGAGGGATACTGCTGGTGCCCAGCTCAAGGTATCTTCTTCTGACAGCCCGTGTCAAGACCATGATCTATTCAGAGACAGATGCGCAGGGCCGATGGGGTGCTCTTTCAGGTCAACATCACGGTAATGACAATGAGACTACGTGGCTTAAAAGTGTTGCCACCAAGCAATGACCCTGGCCCGTCTACTTGCGGTGCAAGCCCCATGTGCTGCCTATTCATTTCCGCAGCTACAAATTATTAGCTGTGGAAATACTGGTGAAGTGTACCCGGTGAAAGACAAAAGGCGATCTCTCAAGATAGCAATTTGTAAACGTCCTTAGAAAGTTGGCAGGGCCTAGGTCTCCTGCTGGCAAATATTTAGGAGAAGATTCCAAAGGATTATCTTCAGCATCCTCGTATTACATGTAATTGCAACCACAGAAATGTACTATTAAAATGTGGAAGTCCTTAAAACCGTATACAAAAAATATCTCAGTACAGATACTAAGTACTCTGTCTTTGCAACACTCGCAGGATATCATCATCATCATCATCATTATTATTATTATTGTTATTATTATTATTATTTTGGTTTTGTTATTGTTACATTTTAGCTGTTACTGAGTAGTCTGTAATGGCCAGGGTCTGTACTGTGATCCACTTCAGAGCCTCCCTAGAAAGCCACGGGTGTCTAACTATGCCGCTCTGCTGTGTTTATGAACACGGGGACTGGACGGGACTCAATGGCAGACGCAGTTATCGCTGCCACCGCTGAAATACGAATACAAAAAGCCCGGCACCTCTGAGAAACGGCTTCTACCAACGTACAGCTTAATCTATATGTGCACAATAGCTCCAGCAGCAGCCCTGTAGTCGGTCCTTTCTAGCCCAATCTCCTGCAGGTCACCCCGAGTGCAAGGTCGATGGCTGTCCCCTGGCACTTTATTCTCCCACGCAGGGACAAATGAACAGTCGGCTCTGCCGGCTGAACCCACCGGAGACCGTGCGCCGATCTAATCCGGGGAGGCGAGGAGAGGAGAAAGACAAGGTTTCTATGCCAGCTGTTTGTCTGCCACAACTTATTCCCCCAGTGGAGCAAGAAAGAAGCAGGAGTCAAACAGAAATGTGACAATGAGTCGCGGTTCGGTCCTTGTTTTGCTGCTGAGAGCTGTGCAGCTACACATTTCGTCTGTCTCGGGGCAGGCTGCAAGGAGACGGGCTAGCCCTGAGGCTACACGCAGCTGGTCAGCGACAAAATCAAAATTAGCTTCTGGATTTCAGACCTTTTCTCGGGCTATTTGATAACTACGAAAAGTTTTGAGATGTAAACCATTTCAAAAGGCAGATTTAACAAGATCTGTATGCTTGAAGATTAATATACGTGAAACTGATAATATATGAGAAATAACACACGAGAGCCAGAGGGTAAAATCAGGACGACTTCACAAGTGTGATAGCCAGAAGCTAACAGCAGTCTCCAGTTGGCAAAAAGTTTAGCGAAGTCACACGACAGGCAAGAGATAGCTACTTCTCATGGTAATTCATGAGTTGCTGCTAGAGGTGCGAGTTATGCCGACTGCAAAAGGGGCCTAGATGAATAAATTAGATTAGATGATCCGTTTTGATGGCTAAAGGCATGTGAGGGGTTTCCTAGCCTTCAGTTAGACTGCTGTTTAAGCGTCGAGTTAGGAGGTTTCTATAGAATTTATTTGCAATAAGCAAATTTGCAAAATGAAAAGATGTTTTATTTTTCTGGCTTTCAGTGTTGATGTGGAAGCAGAGAGTATACCTTTTGCAGTGGGGTAATGAAAATACAACAATTTTGGCAATGATTTTTTTAAGGAATCAGTCTGCTTTTGTTTGGAAGTACCAGGTTAAGTTAACAGCCTAATTACCCAGAGGGACAAAAAGTCAAAAACCCCAGGACTGCCTGTAAAAAAGTAAGTCTTTGGGGCTCCAAATTCTCACTGAAATTCCTTAAAACTTGGATTCCCCTGTGCCTGTGGGCCTGGACAACTGAGCAGGTTACTCTGGCTGCAGCCTGGGTGCTTTCTTGTAGCCTATTGAGGCAAGCAAGCATAAAGCCAAATTTGTTAGCTGAAGTTTTAGGTTTAAGAATTTGGGGGCAATGTTACTCACAGCTGGTACGGTGTCTATGCATGTTCAGTTGGTTCAGAGAAACTCTAACATGTTGTTACCTTAGGTAGCCCCTTAGAAAGTCAGCTAGCTACGGACAGCAGGAAACCTTAAAACCTAGGAACCAGAGGTTTAAGCTAATGCATCCTTTTGCTAGTCCATGATGGGCTAAAAGTGTGTGCGTGCAGTTAACTCGTGTTGACTTGTGTGCAAACAGCTGGACTGTAGATCTGATCATTTATTCACTTTTTTTAAAAGAACCTTGTGCTCATAAGTATTTGGAACATATTTTAAGGTTGCTTATATAATGAGAAATATGTTTAAAAGCCTAGTAGTGTTTTCAAGTTATTGGGGTGATCAGTTCCCACTGATTTAAAAACAAAATCTGTGCAGCTACTTGGATTCTCAAAAGTCTCAGTCTACACTTTCAGGTACCTAATCCTTGTAAAAAAAATCTAGCCCATAAATATTTTGAGTACTTTTACCTATTGCCTACAATGTAAAACGTGAGTAAGAGGTGGATTCATGCTGCTTTTACTGCTCTGCTCTGGAAAGCAGAAACTGGTTCAGTTTAAAACACGTTTCATAATACAGGTCTGGCTGCAGTCCAGACACACTGAGGACAGAGAAACCAGAGATGCCCTCTTTGAGGCAGGTCAGCTGCTTACAGAAATGGAGAAGCTTTCTTTTTCTTTCTGATGCTGATATTCCCTGGTTTGTGCTCTGTTTAAGAAGATTGAACTAGTGGGCAGTGCTCATTTTACCAGCTTAAACCATATTTAAAATAGTAGAAGGTGGATTGCTTTAAATCGAAATGATTGAAAAACCTTTTAAATCGCCAATTTTAATCATGATTTAAACCAGCAAACAAGAAACCTGGGTTTCAAAACAGCAATTTTAATATTTTTTGCATATGTCTTCTATCATTCTTTTTCCCAAAAGAATGGAAAAGAGACACTGATTTCTGTTTGCTGATTATTAATATGGTGACTGAGTACAGCCTTTCTCGCTAAATTTGTGCCTTTTACTCTTAGAGAGAAAGATAACCTAAATATTTGTCTATTAAACAGTTCTGTAGTTCAGGAGCCATTTATCCAGATTCTTAGTCTTTACGGGGGGCGGGGGGGGGGGGGTATGATAGAGAATGGTAAATGGTGCATTTCTTTTTTACTAGATAATAATTTCATTTTTACTTGTGATTTCTGTCAGGCTTCATTAGGATGGAAATTGGAATTCAATTAAAATGGTACAAACCCAGCATTTTAAAATTGTTTATTTGTGTCTTGTAGATGTACTGGATATATAGGAAAAGTCAATTTTAAATAGAACCTGTTTTGATAAGCTAAGTGATTTATTAAATAAATATAATACTATTTGTAATTTAGTTTCTGGCCACTGCATCCTACAAGAATATATAACTGACAGAGCTAATTTTCTTTCATGTAATGTTTATTCAAAGGGTAGAGAAAGAAAATGTATTTTCTACTTTTAAAAAAAAAAAAAGCTAATTACTTCTTGACATAGAATAAGATAGTAATTGACTTCAAATAGTAAAATAAATTGAAATTAAGAACATAGTCTTTGCATTTGCAAACAGGTTATACTAAAAAGAAAAGGCTAGCTTAATTTGACTCCATCTGCTTAACCAGTGATTTCCAACAGCCCAGTAACGTCTTTCACTTTCTTCACAACTGTAGGGCTTGATCATAGCTTTTTGTTTTCAACAAAAGTGATTTCTATAGGTGGTAGTGTAAGAGTGTAGAGTAGTGTAAAAGTGTAGTCCGTAGCACGGGTTTTCTTATTTTATATTTAATTTTTAAAAGGTGTATTTTTAAAAGCATTTATAGAAAACTTCTGTTTGCGATTCAAAAAGCACCAACAATTATATTCCCTGCCTTCCCCCGCTGCAGCATCATTTGAGTGGGGCTTCAAAAGGAGAATTATTAAAGATTAATATTGAAATGTCTTCAGTAGTTGCAGATGTATAAATAGGTGTAAACCAGCAACAATGTCTTTTTCTACAGTGCTCTCACACTGATTTAAAACCATTTCAAAGGTATGGTCAAAGAGAACTTTACAGAGACGTGCAGGCTTCATATCCTTACTGCTTTACATTGGCAGATCACACTGGTGACAGGGAAGACGAAGTAGATAAGCAGATCTGAACTGTAAAGTCACAGCATCTAAAGACTTAACTTAAAGCTATGGACAACCAGCTATACTTCTTATCCATATGATCCCACTGTCAAGTTCTCCTGTCAACTTTAAACATTTGTACTGGTAATTACCATTATTTCATATTTTAGTCTTAGCCCTGGGTCTTTATATAAATCTTGCTTTGGTGCGTTGGAACATGACCATTCAGACTTTAGATCCCTGAGTGGGAATGTGTTTAAGCAGTATGTGGTCAAAAGGGACCAGCAAGATTTAACATCTAGTTTTATTCCTAATAAGTGCCTACAACACAGCTGATTTACATAAGTAAGTCTATGTCAGGAATTAGGAAGCACATACATGGCTACCAAATATTTGACTAACGATGGAGATAGCGACACCACTAGGTAGCAGAGGTACCAGATGACACTGCCAATGGATCTTCTCCTGTCCCATGTTCTGTCCTTTTCTTCATAGCCCCTGATACTTTTTTTTGCCCTGTAATAGTTTTCCTTTTTCTATTTCTCTTCTCTTCCCTCTTCCAAGATCTGGTAGATAATACTGCAGGTAATATGCAGGAGAGGTAACTCTGGTACCTTCTCTAAATGCAAAACGTAATCAGAACATGGTAAAGCACACAGCAAGCAGCTACATTATTCTTCAGACTCATTAGATTTTGAGGAAAAGAGTTGAGCTAACAAAACAGATCATGTGAAGTACAGGAGGCCAAACAAAAAAGCTGTAGAAGGTACTGTTGGGGCTTTTTTCCATCCCAAACTGTCTCATATGCTAAAACTCACCTATGTTCAATTTCAGTCAAACCAGTTCAGTTGCTCAAAATCGTGGTCATTGCTGGGTTTTGCCCTTAGAAATCAGAATGAAAAAGCTGTGGCTTTAAGTCCTGAATAAGCCTCACTTGAGTCCTGTGGCTGATTTGGGCTTTTTTTAGAATCAGTCCTACAGCACAGTATGAACTTACCTCTGGCCTAAAAGTTCTGCTTGGTGCCATGTGAAGGCATTTACCATAAGAAAGGAAAATATAAAATGCCAGGCACAAAAAAACTTTCTCACTGGAGAAGTCTCCTCTTTCTACCCTCAAAGACAGTTTTAAAAAATCCTTTACAAATATGTAATGAGTAAAGACCTGCTACTCCCTGTACATGCTTATGTTCTCACAGCTTCAAAAGTTTTTCTGTACCTTTGCCTGGAGTCAAATTGTCAAAGGCACAATGAATCTAAGCCTTTGTAGCCTCCTTTGGTATGTAAATGAACTCATTTTTTCGCTATATTCCGTTATGTAGATTTAAGTTGTGGTTCTCTATGCATGTCAGGAAGGCTAAATCTTGTTTCAATCTTCGCTAAGAGGTTATTCAGAATTGACACTATTACCATAAATACAGTTTTCTGGTAACTATTTTACTGTTTTTAGAGGCATAATTTAATACATCTATTCAAATGTTAAGATCCTCATTTTGCTTTGACCTTTTCTTCCTATAACAGGTAGGACCTTAATTTTGGCTTCAGGTCTATCTATGTAACTCCTACTGAAGTCAACTGAATTGCTACGGAAGCATGTATGATGCAGGGTACAACTTAACACCCAAAGAGGCGATATCACATGTATATGATACAGTTCAGTCTATATACATTTCATAGTTTTATAATCCCAATATTGAAACTGTAATCATAACATGAAATTAGTGTATTTTCAATTGCTTTTCTTTTTTTAAGAGAAAACTTCAAAGCCTCTTCGTCCTAGAGATTTTCTTGCATCACCATGCATGATAGGATTAAAAAATGTGAGCATTTCACAAGGAGATATCCAAAGTTAGACTCATCCCTTTAAATACTTAGTAGTTTTTCAGGTTGGTTTGGGTTTTTACCAGTATTATATCACTAATTATAGCAAAAGATCCGTGACAGAGGTTGAATGTCGCTCCTGTGTGCCTGGGACAGCTACATGCCTAGATGGCTGACTATATCCTATCACTTAGAGCAGAACCACTAGGCACACTGCTTTTAATTTGTGTCACAACCTGTAAAGTCGATGAAGATGTTGTTTTGGTAGTAGAGAGTGAATTCTGACGATACAAGTTTTTCTTCTGCTTCAAAAAAGAAAGGGCTCAAAAAGCTTTTTTTTCTTTCTGTTTATTTTTAATCTGTAAATATATTTGATAAAGTAATCACTTTAGTAAGAGGCACGTCAACTCAGAACTAAATACAAGCATTTTTTCCACAGCAAGAGTAGCCCTGTTATCAGACGCCCAAGCAGAATTAATCCATGTGAGATGCATTTATCCTAAAACGCATCTCTTGTTCTAGACATCGTAATTTTGTATTGATTACATAAAAGCCACCTGAAGTGCTCTGGAGAATGTCATGCTCTGCTCTGCTGTTAGCAAACCAGATGAAGTGATGAATTTCCAGATCAGTAATGGCCAAAACTCCTCTTTCCCAACCTACTCTCTTGCTTCCTTCCCCTTCCAGAAAGAAGTGCAGCAGGGCCCTCTGCCCAGAGCCACACCTCCACGCCTATCCCCTTCATTTATCACGAGTGAGAAATCCATAGATTTTGTAATACAACTCTATTATATTTTGCCTGCAAGTTGCTATCGAACCAGAGGTTTCCAGTGATTTGTTGTTGTTTTCTTGTAGTGATTTATATAGAGCTCACGTAAGAAAGATCACAAGGAAAACTTCGCTAGGTGGCTGTTATTCTGGAAAGAAGGGAATTTAGTAATTTTGGAAATTATGAAGAAAACAGCTACAAATATGTGAGAATGCAATTTCAGGAAAGCCTTTTTGCTTTGCAAGGTTAGCTGCAAATATTGCTGAGGCTTCAGCGCACACTTAGAATTAAAATGAAATGTGAATTAAATGTGCATATGCAGATATTAGTGCATCGGGGTGGGGGGGCAATGTGCAATTTTGCCCAAGTTAATGAATTAAGATAATTTCAACTCTACAGGCAAAACAATGATGAGGGCTAGGTTTTTGTCTTAAAAACTAATTAGCGGGAAGTTTCTTTTAAGAATATATTTGCCATCGTTTCATTTGTCGCCCAGTACAGGCTAATGCATTTCACACTGTGAAGTGCTAAAGGCAGTTCCACAAAAGAGATACAAATGACTAAGTTAGTTTTACAACATAGTTGCTATCCACTCTTTAGTGTGTCATGCTAAGCGCAGAAATCCAGAAATCCTCTGCATCTGCAGAGGCTGCCAGAACTATAAAGTGGCACTGGATCTATTTTTTTTATTATTATTCATTTACTGTGATAGTGCCTAGAGGTAAGGACTGCATTGGGCTAATAATCACTTTACTTTGTGTAGCAAGAAACAGTCTCTACACTAGAATCTTACAGTAATTTTAACTTCTAGAGATTCTTTGATTTCCTTAATATTTTAGAGAATAAAGTCCTCTTGGTACTAATTTTAAGCTTTAATGGTCTAGTAAAGTAAATATTAAACTATAAGACTCTCCAAAAGTTAACATTGTAATTCCTGAGAATATTTTTAATGCTTACCTGTGCTATTTAGATATATAAATCATGCGTTACGGTTTTCGCTTGCTGCTTGTTTTTTTTTTACATAAGTAACCCAAACAGGAAGACAAGAGATTACTCCACTCTCCACTCTGCTGGAGACAGCCAGATCTGGTGGGCTTCAGGACCCACGAGCTTCCTCGCTGCCCCACGCCAGAGCCATTTGCGGTGGGATGCCTCTCCCCCCAGTGCTAGATGGCTGGGATGGTTCCACATCCCCAGGGGCAGTGATTTTGAGTCTATTCTTGAGTCTCAGAAATCTTCATGTTCCAAAAGAATTTTTCACCGTAGCAGAAATTGGACTTTAAATAAATGTTTGTCTTCTTTGAGTTTTAACAATAAGGCTTCAGACCCTGGAGTATAGGGTCTGCCTAAATTTAAAACTAGACAAGTATCTTTGCAAGTCTAAGGTCCAAGATTTCTTTCATTATGTGGCCTTTCCTTAGATATTGCAAACATTATGTAAAATTTCAACTAACCCATGTCCATTCTTCTCTCTATGGCTCTGAGCTGCTCTAAGAGATGTTGAATGCAACCTGTTTATTTCCAAACATCATCAAGTTGTAATCATTGATTCCCTGTATCTGCAGACTCAGCCACTTCCCCCTTTATTCTTTCATTAAGCTCGTTACATTTTCTTGGCATTTCTCAAATGTGAACACAATTTTAACTTCCAGATGTTCCTTCTTTCCCTCAAAATGCCCAGGTAGACAGATACGGATTGCATCTTCTCTTGAAAATAGATGTACATCGGTTGCATTGGAGCAATTCCAGTGTCAATATCCCACTGGAGGAGGCAGCTGTTTTCCAGGTGAAACTATTTAACTAGCAACAAAAAACACCTTATAATGCTATTATGTGTCTGTTTTCTAGCCCAGCAATCTCATTTTCAGCCAATTCCACCTCTGCCTGTTTTTCTGTTTATGTGAATAAGTAGGAAGAGAGACGTTTCCTCTCATCCTGTGGGATGTCCGCAAAAAATTGTGCAGAAGTCTGAATTCCTGGTCATGTAGGCACACAGGACACACAGGACATAACAAACGGTTACAATTAATGTTAGGTCCTTGTGTTAAGAATTAGAAAGGAATGGTGAAATAAAGCTTGTATTAGTAAGTCCCTAGAAAACTCCCTAGATCTTCTTCCCACCCTGCACTACTCATTTTCACAGATATCTGGTGACCAGCCTGTAGTTCACTATATAGTATAGAGATCAATCTCTAGTCTGAAAAAAAACAACCACCCAACCAACTAAAAAAACACATATATTTTTATTTGCACAAGAATATGTATCAAACCAAACAAAAATGTGTAAAGTGTGCTGAAAAAACAGAGTGTTTACAAAAGCCTGTGAAGTCCTGGTTGTACATCATGTTCCTCTTTCTCCTCTCAGTTCTTATCTTTGAATTTAAGCAATACCAAAGGTATTCTCTTTTAGAGTGTGCTTTATTTAAGTAAATATAAATTAAACATGAGATACAACATTAATGCACTTTAAAATAGAATATTCTGTGTATTCTGCAGACAGACAAATGGAGGTGTTAAAATCTTTGGGCTTAGTGCACTTCAGGAAGAACTGTACCCTGTCTTAAAGTCTGTGTTTTTGCAGAATCATATTGTAAACTTCAGAACCTTCATCGTACTTTTGAAAGTATATTTTATTATAGTAGTTGTCTCAATAGTTTCCTCACTAAAACAACTTTTGTCAGCTGTCCCTAAGGAATATACAAGTGAAAACAACCTTCCCACAGATTCACTGGTTCAAGTTAGTGTGAATGAAAACTCAGCTAATGTGTTCATGCTTTTACAGGATACATTCTCTACATTCATATTCTTGAAGATATCGTTCCACTTTTTTCTCCACCTCAGTCCTAGTTTTATTCCACTTTTTGCATTTACTGTAAACTCTTACATTTGTGGACTCATTGAACATGTCAAGTCAATACCTTTGAAATCACTGTAGTTGCTATCACTACTAACACAATCCTTGTTATCTTTAAGTTTTTGTTGAGAATTGTTTCACTTTGTCTAATTGAATAATCCTAAGTCTTCAAAAAGTAGATGCACTTACTTAGGTCTTTAATGAAAGTTGCCTACATGAAGTTTGCTATATCACTGAATCTGGTTTCGGAAAAGATTCTCTTGTTTTCAGCTACAGTCAGGACTTCATATCTATGTTTGCTTTCAAGCTTTCCTCTTCTTTTATGCCTTTGTTTCTTTTAATTGGAAGAATCAAACTTTTCTGCTACATTAAATATAGAAATATTACCTTTTATTCTCCCAGTGATTACGGAGAGAATATTTTCAATGGTTTTGAATAAAACTAGAATTACAGTAGTGTCTCATCAGCTGAAAAAGAAGAGCACACATTCCATGTGAAAGAGCATGTATTTTTAGTCCTTTGTTATCAGTTAGTAAGCTGCTGATTTACTTTTGGTTGCAGAAACATTTCTTTTGTTGTGTGTTTCCAACTTGCTTAGATGCTAGGGCAATGAAGTGGGAAGATAAGGAAATCATAAATTATTTTATTCTTCATTGATTTTATAACCAGCATTTCATGAACACCTTTTTGGACATACATATGAATAATGTGAACTTCCCAACACACAGACTATTAATTTTCTGTGGATCTCTTGTACAAATACCATTTTCATGGCTTGTGCGCTTCCAAAGGTATCATCTGAATTTATTCTGTGTAAAAGCTACCTGCCCAAATTTCCACTATATGAATCTGCAAGTGCTTCAGCACCCTAACTCTTCTTAATCTATACTTCTTTCTGCAGAGAAGTAGCTCCTGACTAAGGGTGATGTGAATTTAAGTATCAGCTGGGACAGAACTACACTGCGCATGATACAAATCCTGACAATATTTTCCCATGACAAGTAGACCTTGCACTTTCTTATACTTGCAGATTTGTTATCAACATTTTCAGCACTTGATCACAGGAATGGTGACTTTAACAAGCCCCTGATGTTTAGTGGTCTTCTGAGTCCATTTGTGTAGTAGTCTGCTAGGGAATAGCACCCTCTGCAGAATGAATACCCAAGGGACTCTGTCAGGTTGTAGTCTGCCAGGTCTGAGCGTTTCTGGCAATGGAGGGAAGAAAATCTAACCTGCACCTGCCCATGTAGGGACAAGGAAAATGTTCCAGCTCTCTCCCACAGCAGGTATCTCATGAATGTCCCTTAAAACCTGACAATACCACTCCTGCCCTAATCAGCAGGTTGAGCAGGCATGAACTGTTGATCTGGGCTTGGAAACAGGCTCAGCTGTAAATAAGACTGATGTCTTATTTACATCTTATTTGCCTGGTTAAGTGGTGCGAACCTTTTGTTGCAGTTCCTAATGGTAGAAGAACCTTTAGGGCACTTTATCTGTCAAAAGCAGCCTGCCTGCACAGGTCCTGGGGAGCACATGGGGTGCCCTGTAGTATGTAGGTAGAGTTCTTTAAGAACAACGTCCTCTACAGTTTCTTTCACACTTCCTATGTGGCACCTGGCCTAAGGTTTAAATAAAGCACTACCTTAAATAAAAAGCCAAGACAAGTTATAGCAAATATAGTACAATGTCTTATAGCCTACTTCTATTTCATACTGTGAATCTTATTCATTATTAGTCGTTCAATTATTTTAGATACAGTTTGTATCTATTCTTGTCTTCCACCGTAATACTTTAACAGCATTCTGAATGTATTGTCCTTTTGGGGGATGAATTGTGTTAGTGAGTGGAAGATTATCAGTTACGCGACCATAAGAATGAAGTCAATGTAAGCTGTAAGGCTGAGATATTGACTGTAATGTAAATGTTCATCTTCAATAAATGTGAAAGCATGCATTTTTTATTTATTAGCACTTATCTAATTACAGCTGAAGCTGCACTCTATTGATATAATAGAAAAGGAAATTAATAAAGAAAGGTTAGATGATGAATAGGCCTTTGACCAGAATATAACAGCAGGCAAAATCTTGCAAAGATGTATACAGAATAACTAAGTAGCTCTCGAAAGCTTTCTTAAAAATTTAGAAAGGACTATCAACATCTACATCTGCAGAGGACATCTCGATCTCTTTTCATTATACTGACAAAGTTATGAGTTGAGACTGCTGTATTAATATTAAAGAAACTTCAGAGAATTGCTTGAAAGTTTCCTTAAATGAGAAAGTAGCAGTAGCTTTGGTATTCTTAAAATCCAAGATGGAAAGATTTCAAGAAACTTTATATACATGCTGAATGTGTATAAATGGCTTGAAAAGATGGGCAAAGAAGATGAACAACTACACTCAGAAGCAGCCTGTGATTTAGCTTTAAACATTACACAATGTAGGGGAGCAATGAGCCAGAAGTTAGGACAGGAGACCCGGGTTCAGTCCTGCCAGACTTCAGTAAGGCCTTCGCTCGTCACTCAATTGCTCCATCTCTTCCTTTCTTTCAAATGAAAATACTGTGGCCTTACATCAGAGCGTGAGCTGGAGGGAAGATCAAGGACAGAAGGCTAGGGGCAAATAAATCCAGATTTGAAGATGTATAAAAATACCCAGAACAGAACTGCACATTTTGGATATGACCTGAGACTGTATGAAGGTTTAGTAAATAGGAAAACATTGTGTTTATATGGACACGTTTGAGCGTCACTAGAAGATTTGTGAACGCAGTCCAGGCAGTTTGGAAAGCCATACCAGGCTGAAAAATGTCCTTTCAGCTGCTGTCTCTATTTCATTGATACGGAACAAAAGAGTTTTTCTGTTGGATGAAAGTGAGTGGGATGAAATCAGGACAAATATGCATAAATACCCTTTTCGGGCATCAGGGTTGAACCTGAGGCATAGGTATGCAACTTTGTTCTTCTCTTTTCTTATCACCATGAGAGTCAGGGAGCGAAGCGCAAAAGAGCTACGGTCGGGGCAAGATGCCCGGAACATTACAGCGGTCCTGCAAGTGCCTGGTGTGCGTGCAAGGCGGTCAAGCTGGTGGAAACTTTGCAGCACCTGCTGTTACTGTGGGCTAGGAATACGGGAGCTCCTACTAGATGGATCTGCTATTACAGAGAATGGGGGGAGGTGTTACAGCTTGTGATTGAGAGCTGAATGGTTTTGCGATGACTTTGTGCGTGTTTACAGCAGATGCTAAAGATTATTTGATTTAGAATCCATGGGAGGAAATAAGGAAACTATCATTCCAACCAGGTCAAAATTTTTCCCTGCCGTAGCTCACTTTCTGTTCCAGTTAGGAATAACAACACGGAGGGGTCACCTCAAGTTGGAGGCTTTTTTTAACTCCGAATAAAATCTTTTAAACGGCACTGACGCAAGACTTCAACATTATGAATGCTTTTTGGATTGATTATGCCATTTAAAAAGTGGAAAGGTTTTCTTCTGTTCTAATATGTATCACTGAGGTTTGAGGACTGCTCTGCTGAAGTCTACTTAGATGTTAATTAGTCTTCCATGGCTAAATATGGTGGCACCCTATTTTGTCTTAGTGTCTAATATTTTGATGCAGACACAGGAATTGAGAGAGACTATGAACTTCAGAAAGATTCACATTCCAAAAATATAAGTAAATGGATGCCCCATCCATGCATAGGGCAGAGAGGAGCCTAGAAAGGGCAACTCAGAGATATTTCAACACTTTTGTGCCATTTCTATACTAGTGTTGATTAGAAAAATGCCGTGAGAGTGAATTAAAATAAATGATAATGTCGCAACATTCTATGCTCTGCACAAGCATGTGTAGTTTGAATTTGTTTTCTAGAATTTGGATTCTTATATTGTTAAAATAATTTCACAAATATGTCTCTCAGTAGAGATTATTTTTATTTCATTTATATTACAAACACATAAGCTTATCATCAATTTGTTCTTCCTGGCTTGGGTTATATGCTTAGAAGCTTAATGTAAGCAGGATAAAGAGCTTTTTTAGACATACTCTATATAGATAGATATTAAAAATAAATTATCTTTTGTTTTAGATAACTTTGAATTCAGAGAAGATTTTTATCTTACCTGTCACTGAGTAAGTTTAAAGGACTGTTAGCCTACAAGTAAATTTTTCATATGAATCAGTTTCAAGATTAAGATGTCACTTCTTCGAGTCACTTAACAATTAATCCATGGATCAAAATTCTTTTTTCCTTTCTAAGGCCTGAATTCTATACAAAAAACATCCTCTTCAGGTATTATAGCTTTTATATGGATAAATATTTACATGTTCAAGGAGGTAGGGAAAAAGCCAGTTTTACTTTTATGATTCAGCAAATTAATACTGAAAAAATAGATATATTCACATTAGGAACTTGTTCTGTACTAGTGTTGGCAATTTTGTGCTTAGTGAAAAAAATTTTGCTTTAAAATTATGTCATTATTGCTTTATGCGGAAGCCATTAATGCAGAATGTTGTGGCATATATACTTGAAAAAAGCATTCATTTGGGATTTGGATTTACTCTGTTAGGTGGGAAAATAAGTTAGCATCTTTTGTAGGAAACAGGAAAATCTTGAGCTACGTTCATCAGCTGATAACTCTGCCAGTTCTTTCTCTGTTAATCACAAAAGTTGTATAATGCTGTTATTAAGACTAAGCAAAGAAAATATCCTGCACATATAATAGCACTAATACCATACCCACAAAAAATATTTACTTTAATAACCTTGCACTTCTTGATATCTTCCATGCATATTTCCATGGCTATCTTACAACTTACATGACATTTCAAGTTAGAATTGATGCAGAAATTGGAACTTCACTCATAGTTTGGAAATAAAAACAAATAACCTTTTTAAGTGCACACATCAAAGTGTTGCTTTTCACGCACTCAGTTTTTCCAGAAAAAGTCATAGCTGAGTTTGGATTCCACAGTTTCTTCAGACAAGTAGTAATGGAGAGGCCTGGAGCTGTACTTACTCATGCACAGATTTTAATCCAGACTTGTCTGTAATTTGAAGTTTTATTTTATATGCCACATTGATATCTCATTGCCTAATAAACGTTAATTCTAGGAATTATTATAGAGAATGGCTCCATTTCTGGAGCTAAATAATGTAGCCAGGTAACCACTTCTTGTCATTTATCACTAGGATAAATTAGAGACCACTCTGAATCTCATATCTGTGTGGTCAGTTGAAGTCTTTATTATTTTATCTCATCCACTCTGCAGAGACCTGAAGAGGTGTTGTAGGAAGATTTAAATTGTAGGTCATCTCTAGTCTCTTAGATGAGGAGGGTTTCGGGCCTGATTTCCAGGTCATGGAAGCAAGAGTTCTAAACCAAGCTGTAGGTTATTCATTGTGCTGTTGAGTAACTCTTCTGGGCTGGTCTGTTCAGAATATGCTAGTGTGAAAATTAGCAATATTAGAAGTCCTCTGGGCTTAGGTATGGGTACAAGACAGACTCACTAATAGTCTCATTTGTTGTTAATTTACTTGTGGATAAAAGTCAGATATTGCTAACAATTTCTAAAATCTGGTCATGACCTTGTTCTACTGACAGGTGTTGATTGATTTGGGCTGACAGGAGGAAGGATGCAGAGAAGGATATGATTACTGAAGTGATTTTGTTTTTTCCTCAGGTAACCTTCAAGGAATCCTAAATATTTTTGGTTTTCCTTCTTTTCAGTGTGTAAATGAGGTGCTATAAAAATACCTGCATAGGGAGGAAAAGAGAAAAGAAAACAAGATACTTAGGACTCTGTACCTCTACATGAATACTATGTAGTGATCTCTTCTCATCAAACTTGAATTGACAAGTTTTTCACACATTCCGAAACTTGGCCAGGGTATAATCCTAAATAAAATGGATTGAGACATGGCTAAGTCATGGTAGCTGGTTCAGGAATGACTGTGAGTAAGGGAGGGCACAGTGACTTTTTCCTACTTGGTCAAAGATTTTGGTACTTAGCATGGGTCTCAATAGTCTCAAAAACATCCCATTTTCTCCAGATTACTTAATGCTCATTTGAAATAAAGTTTTCTTCTAAAATGTGAGTGTCTGGTATAAGCTTCTGTTAAAGAAACCTTTGGAAGATAGTGTAAAGATTTCCCAGCTCTTGAGAATCTCGGAACACATTTTAGATGACTGTGAATATGTACCCTCAACAAAGATCAACTGTTCTCACTGTGATGGCACATCCCATGTGTCTCAGCTGCCCGTAGGGATCATGCCTATTTCCAAATAAAGACCAGAGATGAATGATAATATTAATTTAGTCTATCAAGGTTAAACTTCAGATTACCATTTTTGGAATCAGTATTGCAAAAGCAAAATGATAAAACACACCATTAACTTTTACCTAAGCACTGAATTCTATTCCACGGTGTCAGTTCAAGAGCCCTCTCATGCCCTAAAACTAAAGGGGTATTTTCCAAAGGATTCTTTCAGACCAAAGAAGAAGAAAAGAAAAAAACCATCCAAAACCTTC
Organism: Aquila spilogaster; assembly: GCA_024606505.1. NCBI lineage: Eukaryota > Metazoa > Chordata > Aves > Accipitriformes > Accipitridae > Aquila > Aquila spilogaster. Next base: position 19,715 of record JANHGO010004713.1, read on the forward strand.
AGAGGAACCATTTCTATCATGACTGCCACTGCTTCCTAGAATTCTTTTCTTACGGGAGCACACACTGAATACAAATAGTATATCAAAAAGCATTTTGGGTGTATATTTTGATAGCCCCATAAGTGTCAAAGCAAGCTTCAGAAAACCTTGTTTCCCTAGTATTTTAGGTGCCTATGTAGTGGACTTCCCTTTAGCTACTCTGTGAGTACACAGATGGAGTACTCACATTTATTAGAAAATAACTCCCTGACAGAAGATAGACCTTGGTTCATCTGTTCCTGTTGACTATAGCTAACTACTGTCTGTCATGAAATTGGTTATACTATTTTGCAAGCCACATAAAAGTTTTTAGTAGATCTCTTTCAGTTTTCTCTCTCCCAGACAGCACAACCTGTAATATAGTTTCCTGGGTAAATTGTCAGGTACGGATGAGATATATCACTGACATAGATGACTGACTTGCCACGAGTCACTTGCCACTTATTGTAGTTTTCCCCTTTTGTCAGAAGAGGAATTTTGTCTCTCCATTTTTTTAGCAAGTCTTTTCAATATATATATATTTACTGCATAACTCTTAAGATAGCAATTTCTGTATTCTTGTTGGCTAAAAATGCCTTTTTTCCTCTGTCTCTTGTAAGGCAGCTGGACCAAGTCTCTTCAATATGACTTATGCATATATATACAGAAACTATGCATGTGGTGATCTCCATATTTGAGTGTCGTAGTGACTGGACAGCTCCATATGGAAGACTTGGCAGACTTGCGATGTGAGACACTGCTTGCACCATAAGTTGTGGAGAGTCCATTGAATTATTGCTAGAACTACTTTCATTTTCAGAGTCTGTAGATATCAGTCCAACAAGACATAAAAAGTTGGTCCTTCCCCCACTGTCAGGTTAGCTTGGAATAAATGAAATCAAGCAAATCATCTTATTAATCATTCCTAGATACACTTATTTGAGAGATAATGGTAGTTCCACCAGAGGAAGCACAGATCTGGAATTGTCTTTACAGAATTTCTTTATACTGATACACCACTTGTCCGGAGTGAAGACAGAAGTATTTGTAACCTACTGTTTATCCTAGTGACTTTCAATATTTATTATGACTATCATTATTTTACAGATAGGAATAGATTCTTTTCCTTTTTTTCCATAATGAAAAAAAAAAAGTCAATGTTTTTCTCTAATCCCCTCTGAAAGTTTCAGGGATGTGTAGATTAGAGTCTCCAAAAACAAATAACAAGGGAAATGCATACAGTGCTCTTGCTTCAGAAGGTTTCATGCTATTTCAAGATAAATGGCAACCGTTTTCCTCCAACCTTCATTTTGACATTTTAAAAGATAAGATGTACCTCTCAGTTTATATCAACTCACAAGTATGTCTAAATATCCCGTTGGCATCTCTTTCTGAAATGTCAGATTTCTAAGATAAACAGGAAGGTAAAACTTCTTTTTACTGTTTTAGAGCACCAATTTGTTTCCAAAGAAGGGAAGGTATTACTACCGATCAATAAAAAAATTCAGGTGTGGAACCAAACAAATAATGGATTTTTCAGGGTGTTGGTGGTTTAGGATTAAGTGTTCAGAATTCAGTTACATTCTTATCTCATCTACATACTGAGAAGCTGGAAATGAAACATTTGCTTTTTTAATAAATCTCAACATGTCTAAAAGAAAATGTAAAAACTGTATCAAACTGAAGAGGTCTTTCAAAGAGAAAAATTTAAATGTCCAAATTGCAGATCATGAAAGTCTACTGCCTTTTGGAAAGGGAGCAGCTCAATGTCCCTTTGCCATGCTTGAAAACTGCAGTAAACGACACTTTTCTTGTTCTTATCAACTGTACTTCCTGCAGTTTTGATTTTATAGAAGTAATTTATTCTGTGTTGATTATTGTTAACCCCTGTGGTCTGCTAAGTTCTCAAGAAATTACTACACAAAGTGATATAGCTGTAAGTAAAATGATCTATAAAATTTCCCAATAAAACCTGCTAACTTTTAAACCTGGTCCTTAGGGCTTCCCTTACTTTTCTTTCTAAAGCCATTTCAGGTATGAATTATTACAGAGAGGTTTGCAATACAATCAGTCATGTAAGACTATTTCAGTAGGCTCAACAACACAGAAGATTTTTTAACTACTAACTAACCACTAATCCCTTCTGCGTCTGTTGTACTTGAATAATCAGAATAATCTAAAAGCTCTTTGAAATACATACGCACATAAGAAACAACCACACAGAGACAGAAAGTTAAAGGTCGTATCAGCATAATGTTCATTATAAGCAATTTTGGAATGAAGTGAAGGCATTTTTTACACTTCTTTCCAAAGGTATAAGAGAGAAATTTTCCTCCACTTAATTTGGAGTATTGACCAATGGTCTACTAGACTATGAAATTCACACATGCAAGGAAAGATAGAAATTCAGCTCCAGATCACAGAAGTTCAACTTTTCAAGTGATTTAGGACTCATCTCTCATGAATTTTCAATGGGATGTGGGCTCCTAAATCCTGCAGGCATCTGCTGACCTAAATGGGCTCTCTGAATTCAAAAGTTAGAAATATATCAGCTGAGAGAGAGTTAACTTATTTTACTGCTGATTGTATTTTAAAACACAATGTAATTGTGGTCTGACCGAAACTTGTCTCCACTTCACCTCTCTGAAGTTCTTAGATTGCTTCAAGACATCTGTACAAATAGGGGGAATTCCTCTTCTTCATACATAATTCATCTAATACTACAGTTCATACCTTGGCCTATTCCAGAACAAGAAGTAATAGCTAATATTAGTATTTCTTCAACAGGATCCAATGATGCATTTCTCAAAATGCAGATGTTGCCTATTCGGTTTTCACCAAGGCTTTTTTGGGGGGGAGGGGAAGTGTTTGGTAAGATTTTTGTTCCCACTCTTCTCTGCACTGGAAATCTGTCTGGAACAAAGAGACCTTTCTCAGTGAGATATCCTTATTCCTTTTCAAAATTTTCTAAGTTACACTTGCTGTTAGAACAAATTGAATTTCCCGACTGTAGAAGACTTCCTTCCCTACTACCCCATTCCATGCTCTGAGTTTTTCTAGACAAACTTTCCTTAATTGCTTGGATTTCTCCCCTCGATCAGGAGGGCTCCTGGGGGGGTGAAGTTCAGGTTTCCCTCAGGGGATTCTGACTCCTTGCATACAGCAGTGGTCCAAATCCATCATTCGAATCTGCACGGCAAGGAGTTAACCACATATGCTAACTCGTGATATGAGATAGAACCAATCTTCTATATACACAAAAGTATCTTTCAAGTAATCTTTGCAGTTGTCCTCAGAAAAAACAAAATCAGATATATGCATTCAAATAATTGTAGGTACATGGAAAATGTGGGGTTTGGAAGTATTTTGATTTGGTGTTCTTGGAGTATGATGAAGTGCTGTGCTTCAGCTGAATAATTATTTCAAAAAGTGATGCATTATATAGGAAAGAGCAAAATATGGTAAGAAACTTATTTAAAAACATTGGAGCTTAGTTTCTGAGTTTTCCATATTTCTTTTGTTTAGAGTCACTAGCACTTCACAGCTGGTTTTGAAAAATTGTTCCATGTGGAAAAAAAAACCTCCCATACATTTTATATTTCTCCTTTTTATTATAAAGGGCATTTGCATAAAAATAGTAGATTTGTTTCTTAAAAGTTTATTTTCTCTTGCTGCTCCCTCCCATTTAGAATCATCGTAATCCTCACAATAGATTGACATGGAAATGGTTGTAATATCACAACGGAAGAATTATGACTGCAAGTAAGCAGCAGGTTCTTAAAGTGAAAAGATCCTGCTTCTGTACAAGTAGCATTGCACATAAAGAGCAATGGAGAAGCAATAACAGAAATAAAATATTGTTAAAAATGGATTTTTCTTTGACTTTGATACTTATTTGATATTTTTTGATGAAAATAAGGTCAGCAAGAACATGAGAACAGCCAACACGTCAGAGGATTGGTCCAGCTGGTGCGTTTTCTTGTCTTCAGTAGCAGCAGCCAATGACTGAGGGAAAACGTATAACTTCAGGCATTAAATGCTTAACCCCTGCCCTGCCAGACTACTTGCTCAGCACTTAGTGATATGAAATAAAGGAAATTCCTGAGTCAGAGATTATGTCTTTCTATTCAAAAGTCCTTTTTCCTTTCATGCAGTTCACCAGTCCCTGTTCTAATCTGGCCATACGTCATTGGAAAGTAATTTTCTCTTCATAGAGTTATGGAGGTTTTCTAATTAGTATTAGTTAAACTATTTTCTTCAGAGATTCTTTAGGGTTTTTTCCACATAGCACATGGTGGTGTACTGTATTTGTATTGGGTTTGAGCGGCAAGGTTTTGGTAGCGGGGAGGGCTGCAGGGGTGGCTTCTGTGAGAAGATGCCAGAACCTTCCCCCATGTCCAACAGAGCCCATACCAGCCGGCTCCAAGATGGACCCGCCACTGGCCGAGGCTGAGCCCATCAGAGACGGTGGTAGTGCCTCTGGGAGAACAGATTTAAGAAGGGGGAAAAAAACCTGCACAATTGCAGCCTGGAGAGGAGTGAGAATATGTGAGAGACCCCCAGGTCAGTGCAGAAGGAGGGGAGGAGATGCTCCAGGCGCCGGAGCGGAGATTCCCCTGCAGCCCGTGGGGAAGACCATGGTGAGGCAGGCTGTCCCCCTGCAGCCCAGGGAGGTCCATGGGGG
>JANHGO010004714.1:0-24412 GCA_024606505.1 Aquila spilogaster
CCAGCGGCGGGTCCGGCTCGGGGCCGGGGGAGCTTCCAGCAGCTTCCAGCAGGAGCCGGCCCTGCGCACCCTGCCCCTGCCACCAAAACCCCACCGCACAAACCCAAAGCAGTAGGGAAGCACGCTTTGCCTTTATCTCGACAAATATTTGCTTACTGGAACGATACTTCCAGCGTTCACTAATACTCTGCAATACCTCTGTATGAGCCAAACCCCCTTTTTTTTATAAATACCGCTGGGGTGGAAGGAAAGAAAATAGTATGAGCATGAATTCACAGCACTCATATCCAGTTCGGGCAAGATTCTGTGCCAAAGGAAAACAAGAGCAGGAAGATGGTCAAAGCTTTTGCTTCTGGCTGCTGCTATATTTACTTCTGCCTCACATGTGCAACTTTTTTTCTCTGAGAGCTAATGTATGGGGTGCAATGCACCTAACACATTTTTGAGGAACTCAGATATTACTTAGGTAGTAACTGTACTTTGTGACACTGGGTCTCACAATGTGATGAGCGTGGAACCAAACAAAGGGATAGGAAAAGATTATTTTGCGTCAACTTAAATGCAATATGAATGGTTTTGTTTACACAAGACGTCAATGAGAATGTACATTCACTAAATGTAATCACATGTAAGCATGTGAGTGTCACATGCTTTAATTCATCAGGAATTAAAAAACTAATTGAATAACTACTAAAACTGAGATGCTGCCTAATGCTCTCCTTAAAGTTGCAGCACAATATTAGTCATCTGAATTGCATTTTCATAAGGGCTCAGCAACTAGCAAATGTCTATTAGGCACTTCATCAAAACAAGCTTTCTGTTTTCTTCAGAGAGGATGCTTAATCCACCAATCTTTATCTGTGTTTGCTAAATATATAACTAAGCTCTTGCTTAATTCCCCTTCCTCCCCCTTCCTGAAAACAAAGGCCCCATCAAAACATCTAGGTACAGAAACAGAAAAATCATCTCACACCAAAGTCAAGAATCCCTGAATTTACTAGTTTTCAAATCATCTGGAAGTAGGAGAATAAGTGTCACTGAATGAAAGAAAAGAGGATGGCTTTAGCACCGTGTCAGGAAGTAGCAATGATCTATACTTTGAAATCAAGGTGTCAATACCCATGAATAAACCTGTTCTGAGAACTGTTTATTCATATAGCTCAGTTCTAAATCACCAAAATTAAGACTACTGCTGTAAGAGGCTGCTATTAATATTGAAAATTTGTAGAACAATCTGTTTTAGATAGTTTCCATTCCTCCATGAAAAACCTCTTGGTTTTGGAAAACATGGAGGTTTCCAAAGCTCCATGAAAAAATCTCTTTAGGACTATAAACTATTAGCAATCCATTCTCGTCATAGTATTTTTAATATGAAGTTGTTTAATAATTCTTGTGACCACACCTAATAAAAGGAGTACTCACATGCTTATAGCAAGAGAAAATTCTGCCATAGACCGCAAGTAACATCACGCGCAATTTAAACATTTTAATAAATTCATTGTTAGTATACTAAAAACAACAAGTCATCTATACTGAACTCCCATTAGGGACATCCATGTTGGAATAACTACGCTAGGTTAGTCTTGTTCTCTGTACCATGACAGTAGGACGGGCCCTGTCCTCCTGCCCTGGGGACCCCCCCACCGGTCCCAGCACCCGGAGGGTCTCCAGCCTCGCTGCACCCTGACCCTGTCTTAGACACAGCACAGAGCAACCCAACGGTGAGGAACAGTGTTCCTGTCTGCTGTTTGTTAGCCGAATGAGCACGGATAGAAAAAATTAAGCAGGCTATGGACAATTGGCTGCCAAAGTTTTCGGAATTTGTGGAATAAAGCAAAATGGAAATATTGTTAATGAACCTGATAGTGAGCCCCGGGATACAATAGGCCAGGTTTAAAAGTGTTGTTTCTTTCAAAGGTATCACATTGACTTTTCTTCAGTGAGGTGAATTCAACCTAGATCTCTGTGGAATTTGTTTTCACTGATAAAGTTTCTTTCTTTGTATTCCTCTAATTTTTACTAGCTTTTTTTGAGTTGTCCAAGAATAATATAAACCTTGAATTCACTTGATTTGTATTTCTGTGTTAGATTGGTTTAATCAAGATTAGCAACGTTAAAGAAACATGTTATCCATGGATCTGATATTAAATCTATTCTAGCATGATCAGATGTGTGGAGCCAGATGTGCATATACCCTCAGTGACACTCCTTAAGGTAAGTCCTTAAGGTCTGTAAACCTGAGCATTGATCAATGCAAGGAAAATTGTTGTATTCCTGGTATGCTTACTGATGGCTAATATCAAATGTAGTTAACAGAGATGTTAACATAGTAAATAGAGCACCTTTTACCTGCAATTAAAACAACAATAAAGTTTCATGTCAGGAGAAGATGAGAAGAATGCATAACAAAACCCAAGAGGTTTCTTTTTTCACTAATCGCAGACACTAGAATAGATCAAAGTTGAAAGGAAAAAACCCAGCTGACCTAGGCATGGTTTTACTTATTTAGTTTTTCCTTGTTCTTTACGGTCTGGTTCAGTGAATCAATTCTTCTGAATAGTTCACTAAGTTATGACTACTTTACAAATTCCCATAAATACCTGCTTATCATTTGGTTTTCAGAACAATATCATGTTATAATTCCCTCCAAATACGAAATGAAGGTATATGGTCACAACACTTTCTTATACATGTAACAAAGTCTTGAAATTCAGAGATGATTACATTTCAGTAGGTCATTCAATCTGTCCCCTTGTCAGTGCATGCTAATCCTCTGCACATATTTGCTAGTGCTTTATCTTGCTTTATTTTACAAGAGCCAAGCTAACAGATCTTTAAATGAATTTTCAGCAACTTTTTACAGTTTAATAAAACTCATGGTAAGATCATACTACAAATTCATAAAGATAAAGAAATTATTTAAGTTTCCATGTTTATTTTGTGGCTAAGTTACATCAAGGAAGTGTTAAATTCTCCAAATATTAAGGTTTTTTTGGTTTGTAGAAAAAAATCCACATGTGTATTAGATTATATCATGGATGACATTATTGGATAACTGTTTTTAAAATCAAATTACCACACAAGGAATTGCCGGTGACTTAAATATGGCCAGAATTTAATCTACATAACTCCCATCCTCCATTACTAATACTAATTTGCTACTGTACATTAAGGTTGATACAAAGGGGTGAACAAGGTGTGCTGGACTGTTCATTTTTAGGAGTTAATACATTGGTTACATCATAATGACTTCTGAAGGTATTGCAAAATATGACATGGATTGATATTTTTACTTAATCGTCCTTGGTTCTTTAGTTTTATTTCAATTTTTTCCTTTAGCAAAAGTTTTATGTTTTTAAATTTACCACATAGGTCAACCTCTTTTGTTCTTTCAGAAGTGATGCAATTTAAAGGCTCCTGAACAAATATGAATGCACTCTAGTGCACTGCAGCAGCTGTGCTTTCAGAATCCATCTTCTGAATATTAAATGCAATAAGACATGCATCTGAATAGGGAGCAGGTGAAAAAATTCTCAAGTTTGCCTGCTCAGAGTATGGCATACCCTTTGTATCATAGCATAGAATTAAGATTATGCCTCAGAGTATAGGGAGAAAAAAATTGATAAATTAACTTAGTATTTAATCTTTCTGAACTATAAAAAGTTAGGTTTAGACTGACTTCTGGAAAGATTTAACATTTCTTTCTGAGAATGAAGTACTTGAGCCGATGGGCACCGCTAACTTAATTTTTCTGGATCATTTAGCCTATTCCTTCTCATGACTTATTGTTAGCCTCTTGGAATCATTCTGAAAAATATACTGCACAATATAGAGTGCACTGTATCTCACCAGTTTATGACTTTTTATTGCCGCAATATTTTTCTATGACCTTGAAATGCATTAAATGTGATAAATAATGTAGTTATTTCATAGAACACTGTGAAGCACATTTAAGTTTCTGATGTCTATTATAGGTAACTCCCAGTTCAACTTCTTTGATGGCATTACAATTGAAAACCAGTTTGAATGTTTCCTGAACCCACACTTAAATTAATTGTTGTTATTCATGTGTCTTAATAAGCTTTTGGCTACGCTTTAATGAAGCTTGGGAAAGCTTATCAGCATAGAGCCAAAACCTGCAAATGTTTGGTCAGAATAGTTATGTCTTGCCCTGAAACAGAATGAACAATCCACTAAAGAGTGGGGAAAATGTGTAATCCGTGCGTTTTCTCTTCAAGCTACTACTATTTATGAATTATTTATCATAGTGGTGAATAGGACTTCATCCTCTATTTGCACAAACAGAGGGTTACATGCAGAAGTTACTAGGTTGTAGGAGACATTGATCTCCACAGAATACATCCATTTAAATTAAAGGTGCTATTACTTAAGATATGTAAGTTGATTAACACCTAGAAATGTTCACCTGGAGGAGGATGAAAATAGCCTTAGTCAAGTGCATAAAAATTTCTACAGTGAAGTGAGAGATCTACATTTAGCTTTTATTTTAGCACCTCAAATGATTTTAATATTAAATGTTTTCAAAGCGTGTCAGGTATGTGCATGTGTTTGAAAATACCATAGTTATCTTGTTATTGCACCTCCAGATCTATGTAGAGAAAATCTTGATACTAAAATCGCAGCTGTATTAGATATAGAGCTATCACACAAAACCACAAGGTAACACACTAATATTTCAAATCAAATATCCATTTCATTTGCCATTATTTTTAACTGATATCCAATTGCGTTTACAGTTGTGCTTCAGTAAAGCAAGTGTATATGTTATTACTAAGACACACACAGATATGTAGGGTGGGCTTTTAAAATTATTAACCCTGTTATAATTGAAGTTATCGAGTTGAGTGATCATTGAATTCTAGGCTGCATATTTGAAAAAATAGCCCTCCATGGTGAAATTTCTTGTACAATACAAGTGATGATGTCAACTTATACCCATTAAAACAGAGGCCTGAACAGCAAATCACTGTAGATTCATAACAACCCTTGGTTTAAGAATATCAGTGTTCCCAGACTCTCGAAAAAAAAACCCCACCAAACATACTGGATCTTATAATCTCAAAAGAACAGAGCTGAGCAGGTGTGTTTTGGAAAATGAAAACATACCGCCAAGCAGACTGCAGCCATTTTTCTGTCCTTTTATTTTTTCTACTCAAAATTGGTCCTTCATTGGCATTTTGATCCTTTGAAGCACTTTTGTATGTAATCCCATTGCTTTTTGAGCTCATCTAACTATCTGCCATATTAAGATAAGTTTTATTTTCCATTGGCAGAGGCAAAACATAGCAGCAGGCTAACTTTTTAGTTTTATTTTTTGTTTTATATTCTTGTTCAAGTTTAGAAGTAGACACACTTCATCAAGTGCACGTGAAAAGTAGTAACACACAGAACTATGAAGGTACATTGCCTAGACATATATAGATTCATAAATTAATTTCAGATTTTTATAAGAGCCCACCTTCTTATGAATAACACTTTCAAGGAAGCTTCATCAAACTCGTAGTCAGTGTGAGGCCCTACAGCAGCATTTGGCAGTTGGAACTATGTGGGATATGATTACAGCCAGATTGTGATTTTTGTTCTAAAAGAAGCAAAGAAATAGAACTCCTGGGTATGTCAAGCTTAAGAAAATCTGTGGTATCTGTCATTCCACAGGAAGAAAAATTTTGCTTTACCTCAGTAACCCCTGTTTTAAGTAGTTCCAGTTCAGAACATTAACCCTCTTTTGCATGTCTACGATGTCTAAAACCATGGAATTGCATATAATAAGGAACTTGAGAATGACTTACATTTACACAGAAAGATATTTTTAAACTGCATTATTTGAGGTAATAAATGAAGTACTTTAAATGGGATTTTAATCTATAATTTTCTTCTCAGTTATACTGGGATAACAATTCACAAATTAATCCTGCTCTATGTTTTCATAGACTAGCCACTGATTTAATTAATTACTTTAAATATTTCTTTGTTCTGTGCAAATAAGTATTTAGTCTACAGACTTCATTCAATGTTTGAGCTGGAATAGTATGTTCTTTCTTGAGTTGTCATATCTGAGTAGTTTAATCTAAGAAATACAAATCATAAAAGTAATGAATTTATATGGCAACTGATCCTTTTTAGCTTTCTGTTGTTTCAATTTGATTTTTTTTTTCCCCATTCATTTTAAGCTGCGTACAGCACTAACATCCTGTTTCCAAAGGACTTTCAAAGGATTCCTTATGCTTTTTGATTGGTTAGTTCCATAAACTCACCGGAAATTAATCTGAAAGATAAATAGAAAAGTAGTACTGAAAACACTAGAGAAGAAATCAGAATGTTCATTAGCTGTAAATATATATAATCCCGACTCTGCTGCTGAGCTTCTGGGCCTGGCAACTCAGTCTCCAAGAAGCTTAGCTTCCTGTCATATTTTCATTTTATTTTCCTTTGTCCGTTCATTCAATGTAAAATAACAGATATTATGTAATGCAAAGTCAGCACAAGAAGACATCATCTTCACCATGATTATCTTTTTTAAAGAAACTATAAGCATTGATTTGACAAGAATAATAAAATAAGGGTACACAAATAAGAACTACCCTTGAAGAACAAGAGTTCTTGGAGTAACAAGAATGCCAATAACAACTGTCACATAAGAAGCAAGCACAGAAGACTAGGGAGACCTGCAGGGGAAGGTTTGGGACTTAGAGAAAGGTGAAAGTGGGACAGAATAGGGAAGGCAAAATAGAGACTTCACTCCCCTCTTATGTGTAAGAAGTATCTGTGGCTGTTGCCAATTTTGTGCTTTGGAAATTATTAAGTGGAACAGGCATTGGGACCTGATACCTACTATTATTTTTTTTCTATGTACAGCATATTTCAATCTCATGCATTAAAGTTACTTCATCAACAAACCTTATGGAGAATAAAAGAGATGACAAAAGCCTGCTCTGAAGTTTTTTCTCATTCTTAGAATATGATCTGACATCAGTTTCTTCATGAAGCATCCTGACAATACACCATGAACCTTAACTGGGAGCTCATGACTCAAGGAAGAGTCTCAGTTTTCATTGCCATCTCAGGTTTTCATATCTTTTTTGTTACTGTCAGCAAAAGAGGTAAAAAAGTCTGCTGTGATCATGCTTTGTGAAATGGTCTGGAACCACACAGCTATTTCACATATATTAAAATGAGAAAAGTTAACCTAATTTCATTTCTAAGCTCTTTGGAACCACACAGCTGTTTCACCTGTATTAAATGGAGAAAAGTTAATCTAATTTAATTTTTAATCTGTTCCACCAAAATTAACAAGAAATTCATATATATCTTTTAAATGAGTATTTTCTCTGTCATTACCCAAGCTGAAATTTATTTCCAATTTCTAAAACCACTTTTTCATAAATTATTAAAATTTCTAAAGAGGTAGGACGTGTAGCACATTCAGTTCATCTTTCATGGAGCTATTGCAGAATCATAAGCCTAGTCTCCATAATCTGTAAGAAGTCTATCCAGAAAGTCCTATGCCACAGAAATAGCAGAGCACCACAAAACTGCATTTGTCCTGTTAGTTTCCCATGCCTTGTCATATCTGCATCTTTATTAACGGATGCCAGACAAATATGTATTTATCATTTGTTTTGAAGTTGGTAAAACAAATAAATTGTGAATCAAGGCAAACAACATAATTTTTGCAAGTATTTGGATCTTGAAAACATTTAACTACATTTTCAATTGAGTTATTTTGCAAAATACATTATAAAGTATTCAATACTAGATTCTTCATGGATATATAAATAAATTTGGTTCAACTATTAACCTATATTTTAGGTTTAATTTTGTCAGAAATTCAGCAAAAAGAGGATGTTAGACCCTATGCAAATAGGGCTAATCTTTGGAGACAGAAGGCACTTTTGTATTTATTTTGACCACTGAGCATACAACTAAAAATGAAGGGAAAAAGGCACTAAAACTAAAATACAGACTTTTTTTTTTAATAGGGATTTGTATGATATTTGGGAATCTGTGCATTTTCTCCAGTGGCTTTCTTACAGAAAATAAATAAGTAGGATAAAATAATGGAGAGTACGTGGAGGAGAGAAAAACAGTAAAAGGCTAAAAGTAATTACTTGTAAGGAAAACTGTTTAAATCAGTAAGAATTACATATTCAGAAGTAGGATTAAAAACTTCTGTTTGGAGACTTAACTTTTTCTTGCTGAGGCCACTTTAGTCCATTGATTTGGCCAAAGATAACTGTTAGAGGATGATTTGCTCAGGAAAATCTCTGCTACTGCACCAATTGATTGTGCTGTTTCCAATATAAATAAGAAGGTGAGGAGAAAGAGTGCCTGGAGGTATGCTTGGATCATAAATGTGTAGGTGTCTTTAGTAGAGTATCTTACAAAAAAATTACACACACCCACCCCCCTTTAATTCCTTGATTTTATCATTGGAAAAAAAATGGGGGGGAAGTCAGAATTACTAAGTAAACAAAACTGAAAACAAAAGTATGAAAGAAATAAAATATAACCTTGGTGGATGTTACTGGTTACTGTAATAAAAGGTTTTAAACTTATCGGTTGCTGGCTATCTGTACAAAACCCACAAGACCTATCACAGATTTGAGTTTTTTTTAAGACTAGTACTATATCTTACTCTTAAAATTTCCTTTCTAAGAGAAATGTATTTCTTAATCTTTAATTTCTCTGAGAAAGGATATTATGTTGTGTAGAAACTGTGTGTCTATGCCACAGAAGTCCCAGAGTTACTGTCTCTCTCATGCATGTGTCATGCTGATAATTCATGCTACAGAGCAATGGGTTCTTAGATGCATATTTATATATAGTATGTTCTTCACCACATATTGTTAATAGCTATCAAATTACAGCAGTGTGGTATGGTTTTAAATTTGGATCCTTTCAGGATATAACAGTCAGTAGAAGGAAGTAGTGCCACAAGTGTGATAGCACAGTTCTGTGCCTTAGAGGTTCCTGGTAAACAATTGTACTCTGGTGAAACATCTGCTGGAAAAACACAGGCATAGGAGGAGATTTAGATTTGACACATTTTACTCAGATACCAAAGTTTGTCTCTGCTCTGTCAGAATGAACTTTGATTCTGACTTGCCCCCGGATTTAATTATTACCCCAAATACACAGAAATGGCCATGGCATAAAATCAAAATCTCTCTCTCTTGATTCATATTTTAAAAACATATTAATACTGAGGGTCTGTTGGAGGTGTGCTCCTGCTATGTTGGGACTAAGGAAAGGTGAGGTAGGAGGTGAAAAATGGGAAAGGAAAGCTTCATTTTGCTCCACCACACTAACGAACAAAGACTTTCCCAGGCTTTGACTCCTTTCAGAGCTGTCTTAGAACTCCCAGAAAGGTGTATAAATGAGACTATTTACATCTGGATACATGTGGCCATACAGATCAGTATGGAACATGCTAGGTGTACAAAAAGAATTACACAACAGAACCGATGGCAGCAAATGGAGACCAGATTTGACAACTCAGAAAATAGAAAAGACAATGTTTCTGTACTGTCCCATTTCTTCTAACATATGCCAGATCTTTCTGAAAATGCCTTCATGGAATGTGATGACAGACAAACTGGTAGAAGAAAAATAAGTGATAACTCTGCTATGAGGAGGGACTTGTATGAAAAGGTGAAAATCACAGGTCAGTCCAGCGATGTGCTTTAGCTGGGATCATCAGTGAAAGTAGTTATCATTATGGACAGCAGCAAAAGGTGGACTTGGTAACAATGAATGAGAGCAGACAGACATATAAAGACAAGCAAGTTGTGATGACAATTTTAAATGCTGTCTACATTGTTTCTAAAAGTTCACAGACATTTCTGAAATGTATGGTCCTTAAAATATTCTGAAAGAGGGTTAACAATCACTTTAAAGATTGTCTTCATTAGTAATAGATGCCAGCTTCTATTTCAGGGTGGTAAACATCAATAATAGCAAATCTTTCATAATTACTAGACAACACCAAATCTGCAACACACATCTGTCATGACCAAGTGACTTGAATAGTTGAAAGGAGATTTTGCATACTGATGACATATTTTAATCAACCTTTCAGTCTAAACATTCCTCTTTATTTATCAGCTATGGTCAAAATGTAGGAAGGGTGCAATGTAAATGCTTTTTTAATAGAAAGAGAGGAAACAAAAGCTGTAGTCTTTATTTTGGGAAATTTTGTCCTGAGGAAAAAATGTCCAGTTCATATGAGATATATTTTGATTTTTTATTAGTTGAGTAGGATGGCATAGAAAACAAGATCTGCTTATGAAACAGACTGTTAAATAGGAAAAA
Organism: Aquila spilogaster; assembly: GCA_024606505.1. Classification (NCBI taxonomy): domain Eukaryota; kingdom Metazoa; phylum Chordata; class Aves; order Accipitriformes; family Accipitridae; genus Aquila; species Aquila spilogaster. The sequence continues at coordinate 10,333 of JANHGO010004714.1, forward strand.
TATTTTTCCGTATTAAAAGGATAATAGTGTAGACTTGTGCCAGGTCATTATACTGGATACCAGTGTACTCATGCAATCTTTGGCCTTAACAAACTGCTCTGCAGTTTATTTTCATGGCATGTTTGGCAAATATTCTGGGCAAAGAATATCTGTCTCTCATTCTAAACTCGTCTACTTCTCCTTCTTCCACAAGGACTAGCAGCATGTACGTAGACTGTCCAGAATCTTAAATACATGATTTTCCAACTATTTTTCTTGGGGTTTTAACTTTTGAGTTTGACTATTTAGGAGCACATGGTTGAAAAAATATGAAAAAACCCAACCTCCACAAAATATTCCAACCAAAAGCAGTTATTGTGTCAGATTCTGAAATGATTTATTTTTTATGATATATACACTAGTATTGTCAAAATAACAAGCTTCACAGTAATGGTCCTGCTTCAGTGTCATTATTTTTCTCAAGCATTCAATGCGCACAGGTCACAGACACAAGAACTTTCTCTTGTAGCTTGGGAATTGTCCACAAATGAAGGGAAAATCTCTTCTTTCTGCTCTATAGCAAATGATTTTAGCTGCTTTTTCAGGTAAATGGAGTTTCTGCCTGCTACTGATGCATTCATCTCCTCTTTTGTCTATTGGCACAACTCCTTTGGTGTTCTGTGAGTTTCACTGGTCCTCCCACATTTCTGTAATTTTCATGGTTGAATCCCTGCACCTTCCATTCTGTCTTCTGAATTCGATCATATACTGTTCCCTAGCCTCGCTTCCTGCGTTGAGATCAGGAGACATTCCTTGGGCCAGACATTTCTACTCCAATTGCCTGGTATTTCAGTACTGTTGTCCACTCTAATGCCTGGCCTATGAAAGATGGACGTCTGACACATCTCCTGTGAACAGACAGAGGTCTTCGCTGGTGTAATGGTTTGATACAACTGTCGGGGCCTGGGTGCCTGACAGGTCTCAACAGCCCTGAGCAGCCTTCTCCCCTGGGGCCTCCACCTACCCCTGCTGACGGGCCCATTTCAGCTCAGCCCGAGGCCATCAGTTGCTGTCAAGATGGTTATTGCAGTGCCAGTCTCCAGCCCTGTTCTTGGATTGCCTGGATTTCCCAGATTAACTGTTGACCTGCCTTGTGACCTTCTGTTTACCTGTTGATCACCGGACAGTCAGTAGGACCTGCTGCTCTCAGCAACCTGCTCCGCTCGCCCGGCTTGGGATGGCACCTCGGCGGTGACCTGAATCCCTCTGCCCTGGGAGGTCTCTCAGGGGCAGGCTGGACCCTCCGCTTGGCCTTGCAAACTCTTCGGTGGTGGCTCGATCCCGTTGACCTTGTGTAGGTCTCCGCTATGACCACAGTGTTCCACAGCCAAGTGCCTCCAGAGCTGTGTAAGGCGTGAGGACGAACCTGGCCGAACGGAGAAGCTGGTGCCGGGGCCCCAAGCACGTCCCCCCCTCCCGGGGGTCTAGCAGCGGGGCCCGGGGCCAGCGCAGCCCAGAGCTGCCCAGTTCCCACTGGTGGTGGCCTTGGGTTGAGGCAGCACAGCCCCAGCGCCTCACAGCGGGGACCCCAAACCACAGGCTGACCTCCTGGCCTGACCCCCACCTGCCTCCTCGCCGCGGACCTGCGGTGACCTGGTGATGGGACCGTACCTGACCCTGTTCACGGTCTCCACGCCTGATCCTGGCTCTGACTCGTTAACCCGTGTTCCCACCTTGACCTCAGAGCTGCCTTGCCGACAAGGAATTGCCTGCCCTGCGACAGAACAACAGCAAGGTTGTAACCGGAATGGGGATGTACGCAGCTTCTGCAGATGGCTTGCTCAAATCATCAAACCTTTTCATTTCTTTATCTCCTTGGTCTTCTTTCACATAGCAGGCTTACTCTTGAAAAAGTGTGTAGTCATTCAGGACTACATTTCTACCTGACCCTCAAAGTTTTAGTGTTTTAACAAACACCTCTTTTTTTTACAGAGACGGGATCCTTAGAATAGCAAGTCTTCACACATTTTTTCTTGAAAGATAATGGATGATATGGCATGTAAAATCCAGTAAAGAAAGGGACTTTTTTTTTGTCTGAAGAATTTGACCTTCTTTCAGATTTTGATTTTCCCATTGAGACTTCCTTGCTGCTAAATGCTGATACATTAATCAATATACTGATACGGCTCATGATGATGTTATTAATTAAAATGTAAAGAAATAGCATTGTTTATTGTGCCTTATTACAAACAGTCTTGAATTTCAGCAATATTTAGATCTGTCTTGAATCTGTAACTGTTCTCTGTTCTTAATATGAAATAGGCTGATACCCTTAGCCAACAATTTTGGGACAGGTGGTAGGGCTGAAATCTAGAACATAATCCAAATTTTGCATCTCACCTATCTGTTACACAATGCTGTACCACAGGTGACAGATGCCAAACAAATAAATTCTTGCTTTAGGAAACTTTTTACTGGAAGGCTAAAAATATGCTTCCAAGAGAAACATTAAATGGCATTCTTTATGTCATACATCATAGAATAAGTTAGATTTCACATATAAAGGTCACAGTAACAGGTATCCTCATAAGACCAGGTAAGCATTTGGAAGGTTTCCAGGACCAAACCTTTAATACATTAAATAAGAGGAATTTCTGTAATACGGAGCATCACAGAGGATTTCAGTGAAGTGGATGAAACAGAAAAAGGTGAATAGCAATATGAAGGTGTGATAAAAATTTTCAGTAAGGGAAAAGAATATAGGTAGCAGTGGAGAAGTATCTCCTGTGAACACCAATGCTGATAGAAAAGAAACACTGATGCAAAGGAAATACTTTCATTAGCCTAACATACCCCCTTTCTACTATTTAGGATGGTAACAACCAAATTTATTTTCTGCCTTTAAAATACATATGTAGGTGTGTGTAACCTGGAGATGGGAATACAGTAAAAGTTAAAACAGCACTCTAATATGTTGAAAACACACTAGAAGTTTAATACTGTCAGTAGTTAGTTGGCTATAATTCACTTAATTTCACTTTTCTATGTCTCAGTTAAGGAAAATTGGGAGATAGTACTGCAGAAAACTTTCTGCATGAGAGATAGGCATGAAATGATGCTAGTTCTTGTTAAAATACATATTATAACATGTTTAGCAAAAAATAAGTCAGGTAGCTAAATTTTTTTTGTGTCAGGCCTTCTGTGTGCATGCAACTTAATATAGAGGTTGAAAAGCTTTCATAGAGAGCTTGGCAGATTGTCTTTTGTCTTTTCCAAATTACAGGTTTTGTGTCTGCCAGCAGAAACTCAATCAGATCCAAGAAATGCTGCCTCTCAAACGGGCAAGTTGCTGCTGGTAATCTTCTGTGTTAGTTTGTCTCTCTGAAAGGAAATGTACCCTGGTTTTCAGCCTTTCCTAAATTTGGTCCTCCATGTGAGTGAGATGGGAGTCACTGACACTAAATGCTGTTTCAGGATGACTTGCCTCCCACCATCCTGTACAAGCCCTACAGCGTGCCATTTAATGGCTAGCTGTGTGATGTCTTTGCCAGGTTGTATTTTAGGAGGACTTTTAGTGCCTACGGTTCTTGTATGAAAATTGACCATGCTAATTTTAGGTCCCACTGCCTAAATTATAAGACCATATGAATTTGATTATGTATACTATTTTATTTTGCAGATAAGAAGCCATTACTAATGAATATTTACTTTGTTTGGGAGCACTTGATATAAGAATTTGGACTGTAATTACTTACTTGTGTTTTACAATAGTAGGTCTTGTAGTATAAGGGAGGAGGAAGCTACATACTGAAAGAATTTAGTAAATAGAAGGTTCCTACAGTGAGTTATTACTCAACCACAATGCTGCACCAATGTGTGCTTCTGGTGAACTTAAAAGCGAATAGATGTAAAACTGAGGTCTCATGGTTGGAAAGTAACTGCCCACAGTTTTTAAAAAAAGTGTTAATTTCTATAACCTGTTCAGACTTTGTATCAAATGTTTACTTTCCGATTCCTTACATTTTCTCAAAACTTTGTCCCAACCTGTCTGTGGCCCTGAGTGCTCTGCTCACTATATTCTCTGGTAAGGAGAAAAACCTGAAACAATATGGGACAAGAGTAAAACTGGTCTCTGGAAGGGCAATACAGAAAAAGAGGCAGAGAAACCTGTGATCAAAACAAAGGCATATTGAAAAAGACAATAGAAGTTAATGAGGGAAAAAAAAAAATCTGAGGAGGAGTTCCCAAATGTAATATTCCTGGCTATCGAAAGGATAACATACAATGCCTCTATAGATGTCCAGGTTGTTCTCAACAGGGATATTCCGAGTGACTGGTGATTCTACTTATGTAGCCTTAGATAAGCAGGAAAGCTCAGTAGACTGCAGCAAGTTTGCCTACCCTCCAGTGGTCCTGAGAGGATCTTTGACAGACATGAAAAATTCAAAATATAATAAACAAAACAAACAAAAAAATTTTGTGTATGTTGCCCTTTGAATAATATTCACTGAAAAAGAATTCAGGTAAAAGTTCACAAAATAAGCAACTATTTATCTTCTTTCATTTTCCCATAATTAATGGTATTTTTTAAGAACAGAATTCTTTTATCACCTGGGCTTAACACTCCTGGAATGATTTGTGAGAAATTTCAGCTGTTCTTTATGCAAAAGAGTAGGAATATTGGAACAAAGTTGCCCTTCAGCAGCAGTTGTATTCCTTACCTTTATTCCTTTTTTTGAGAAGCCTTGATATCTTAATTTCTAACTACTTTCCCTACACAATTTACATTATTATCATGGACCTGATGTTGTAGATAAGTTCTAGCAGCTGCTTCCAAAAACTTCAGCTGAACACCTGGCTGACAAGGCCTGCATGTAGTGTGCATCCATGTGAGTAATTATTTGTCTATGTCTTATGTCCATACAGTTTTAGGAAAAGTGAATAATTGAAAAAAAAATCTGACAAATGCTTCTGCTGTTAGCTCTAAACATTCCCGATGGAATTAGAGAAAGTCTATCATAGAGTACTGCTGGGGCTCCTAGGGTAAATATATATAGTTTAAGATATACTATTAACATTTTCTTTTAACTAAAAAAAACAAACCCCAAAGCCAACAAACTTTTTTTTTTAAAAAGAAACAATTTTTCACTTTATAAACCAACACCAAATTCCTGTAGCAGCAATGACATCAGAAGCAGCAAAGAAAAGAGCAGTTTAAAATTCAGGTAACCAAGCCATTTAGATTAATGAATTTTATAATAATGGTATTCAATTCTACTTAGATTCCTCAGGCACATTTAACCATCTGTCTTAAGTGAGTTTTCCTTTTATTGGCCAATGATTTCAAAAAGTTGGAACAAGTGTCTTGAGATAGCCTTGCATTGATTATGGTAAGCCATTTGGAGAGACTGATATTAACTATTTAAGATAAGCAATAGCTGGTGAATCCATATAATTTCCAGGCCCTGTCATAAAAGTTAGTCCATTTTTTATCCCTCTCTCATATTTAATTCAGCGTGAGCTCAGTAAAACTTCCAATAGGGAGCAAAAAAAAAAATTTTCACTGTAGTCATCATCCTGATTATTGTTGATAGTTTAATGGTACTCTTCTTCTCATGAACTGTAATTGAATATAAATGTACTGTGCAAAAAGTTACATCACCTGATGTTTATTACCTTTATATTTTCCCTTTTGTTCTGTTAGTCTCTTTTGCATCTTGTTTCAAATGAAATAGTGAGGAAAGGTATCTAGCTTCTTGTATATCATTCCAAGCCCAGCAAAATAAGATCATATTATTTCTGGCAAACAAGTATGATCAGACTGCAGCACTAAGGTAAATGGTTGAAAAAGCAAAGAAAGGGAAAAGTTCTCAGTGAAATAAGTGGGCTTTAAAGGCAAGATTGAAACATACCACTCTCACTGCATGTTTGCCTATAGTATCAACAGCCATAATATTCTGGATAAAGGGTTTTCATGCACAAAATTTCCAGGAGAAAGCAAAGATACTCTTATACTACATTCCAGAAAAGGGATATTCATAGGTAGTGTATTATTTATTTTTTTCTAAACAATGGGGTTGACAATATAAGAAAGGGGAAGGACAGATGTGAAAAGTGGTTGCCCTTGTAAGAGGCAGTCAGTTGAGATGAATGCTTGAATTCACTCAAGTATGTCACAATATTATGTAAGTGCTGTAATTTGTATTGACAGCATCTGTTACTTGTCATGGCCCAGAGGGTGTCAAACTAGATATAAATTTGAAAATGCAAATATTATAGCTTCCATTCAAAGTTAAATTTTCACATTAAACCTGAAACAATAAATAAATCTGAGGTATAGTCTTCCCCCTCCAACCACACATCACATACATTAAAACAGAAAGCATTAATTGGTGCCTTTAGACTTTCTAGATTTTAAAGAAAATACCACGTATGCAGTTGACAAGCAGCTGAACTGTGGGGCAAGCTGACAGTCTCATTCATTGAACAGTGGTCTTGATATGAAGGTAACTACCACAGCCATCTTCTTCTATTAGAATCCTTTCAGAATGCTGCAATATTTCCCAAGCCAAAAAAACCCCCCAAACAACCAGAAAAACAAATCCACCCCCCCCCCCAAACAAACAAACAAAATTCCAGAAATGGCCTGTCTTTCTTATCTTCATCAAGTGAGACCAAAAACCATCACATTTTCCTCAATGTCCATATGAATTTGCAAATTAGATTAATAGACAACATGAACAAAGTTCTGAGATTTGTAGATTATCTACTTTTGCTTTACATTTGAATTTTCTTGATCAGTGTCTTTTCAATTAAAAACAATCTTTTTGCTTTTGATTCTATGGACAATTATTACTCCCTGTACACAGATCTAATCTTTTCTCAGGAAACACTTGATGTGTAAGAAGAGCTACATCTGCCTTCTGAGTTACTGACAAACCAATACAAGCTCTTATTACCAAAACTATCTAGAATTTTGTTGTTTCTACATGCAACTATGCTTCATTTTTATGAACTAGAGAAAAGGTTATAGATATCTTTTCAGCTAATTGGCATAAGTTGGACCTGAGCACTACTACATTACTGTTTCCCGTCATTCCAGATACTGAATGCTCTTGAGGAGACATGTGGTCCGCTAGAAGACCATCAGGCACTCATGTCATTATAATTCTTGGAAAAAGCTTCTTTTAGGCCTCGACTTGCTTGTTCTCTGGTCTCGCAATGCTTCCATGCATGGCAGGGTGAACGCTTTGAAGTAGGTGGCATATTTTAGCCATAGTGGTTAGCTGGCTTGTGTCATTAAGCTTACTGCAACTTTACTTCTTTCTATTCATCCTTCTCCCTGATGGAACAATATTCATTGTCTTTAGGCACATGATTTGGCCTATCGCTCTGAACTCCCTTCAGTTTGTCTTGCTGAATTTGTGTCTTTCAGATTATCAGAATTGAAAAGGAGATGTATTCATGCTTTATTTTTTCATTTAATAAATTTCACATGTTGCTTTTCCCCCCCTTTTGATCCTGCATCTTCTTCCAATGGCAATATTGGTGACGTACGGTGTTTGCTCTATATCTTACCATACTCCAATATAAGTTGTGTAACTAATTCAGTTTATAGACACAAACTAGACTTTCTTGCTCTATTATATTTTGAGAGTGTTCTTTTAGAATCCCATAGTTAAGATCAAAGTTGCTAAAAGAGACATTACCTCATAAAAGCATAGGTAAAGCATCATCATACTTGCATACTTATTTAAGAACGCAAGTAAAAGAGTAGCATGACTCAGAAATGCCAATTTGCTTCATTTTGCCGTATTTGTGAATATTTAGTTCACCTCAAAATCGGCCTATTCTTTTAAGAGACTTACTAATAGGCATCCAGATTTAAAATCAGAAAGTAAAAATCCTCATGAATCTTCATAACAAAAAAAAACAGTGGAAAAAAAAATATCTCAATGGCTAATCGGTGGAAGTCTAGGAATCTCTGATTCCAAAGCCGACCTGAATGTCACCCCCTTGCCTTTCCTGACTTAATCAGTACGAGGTATCAATGTAAGAAAGTCAACATATGCTGCCCACGAGAAATGGAAATCCACCCTATTGGGGATAAACACTACAAAGTACAGTCTGTGGTTTTGATCCAGAGTTACAGTATTTCTGTAAGAGTATCAATACCCCCTTCTTTCCACAAACCGGCAAAAACCAAATCACTGTAATCTATATGAAGGTTTGTATTTTGTTACATCTGTTCTAGGTGCATACAACTTTGTCAGCATAATCATGAGCTTCTTGTACCTCTTTGACTTATGATGCTTGGATATATAAATCTTGCTTAAGCTTAAATTCATGCAAGGGAATACAGACCTACAACAGATAGTGGTTTTCTTTCTATCTTTTTCCATACCCCTGTGTACATTTTCCTATTACCAAAATAAGACAGTGTAAAGAGAACACAGTGGGATTTATACTTCTATGTTGCCTCATACATTTAAAACACAAAGCTATTTTCCAAAGGACTGAAAATATTTGATTGTCACCGATCGTCACTGTGCTGCAGGTTGCTATAAATTCTGTTCAGAAAAACCCAACTCTGTGACATTTCTTTGACACTGTACATTGTAGCTCATAGCTTACATAATTTGCAGTGCACCCCAGTGTTACTAGCCTTGCAACATATAGAATAAGAGCAACGTTAACAGTCAGCTCACCGGTGCTGCATGAGGAGGAGCAGTTCTGAGGGGGAGTAAGTTAATAGCAGCTTATTCTCTAAACCCCTGTAAGAAACATAACTTCTCCTTAGTCATCATATGGTACACTTTTATATCTGATCTCAAACCTTCCTGACAGTTATTGAGGCTCCTAAGCCTACTGTAACAAACCAAATACAGCCAAATGGCATGGCTTTCTCACCTGCATTACTCTGCATTACAGCACCAAGAAATTTCACTATGACTTTTCATTTATACCATTTTAGGTTCTGCTGGTAATTACACTTTATCCTTTTCAATATCTGACATTATTTTTCAGTGGCCTTAGACTTACTCTGTAATTGCTTCTAACTTAGGACTGACCAAAATAAATACATACATGAAAACATAAATAAAATAACCAGTGCATTTGCCCTTTATAACACCACTCATTTTATCAGCACATTCATTTTTTTTTCCATCCACGGAAAGGAAGTAATTCAATCTACCCCAGGCTTTAGCCTTTCATTGTATCATTCCCTTTCACTCTTGGTCTTAACCCAAGCTGGAGCATAAGTGACAGACAGCAAGCATGAAGGTAATAAAACCATCTTGATTAGAAATGAAAGTAAACAGACTGTCATAAAACTGTGGAACAGCATAGATGACGGACAACATTTTCTCTCTGAAAGCAATTATTTTTGTTCCTCAGATGAAATCATCTGTAATTTTAAGGGCCAAAGGAAGTAGTTGTTTGTCTTTCAGTTGGCTCAATCAAATGAAAGCAGAAATCTACATGCTAGTGAGGATAGCAGTGGCGATAGATGTCCCCATGCACCAGAAAAAACACTGCTTATCTGTACTAATCCCTATTGGATCCCAATTTATTACAACAGTAGCACTTTTTATTGGTTTACCATGGCTGTATTTGCTCCTGAAATGCTATTTTTCTCATTGAAAGAACAACGAGAAAAAGCCATTCAGCTGATACTTAAAGACTATCAGTCACATTAATATGGAGATACTGAACATGGAGTCATAAATACTGGTACCTGAAATAAAGTTTTATGTGTTTGTGTGTAATATGCTGATTTGAAGCAGAGTCTTTCCCAGCTCAATGATGTGCTGGGCAGGGGAGTGTGTTCCAAATCCTACTGTCTTTTTGGCACAGCAGCCAATCACTAGGCAATTTGGGAATAGAGAAGGTAGGGCTTGCAGTCTCCAGAGTACTGGCCCGCACTCCCCTACCCCAACCATCCCAGCAGGCAGGCTGTCTCAGATCATGATTTTCTTTCTCTTCTTAGATACATTTTGGCATGTTCCTTATTTGTTCCAAAATGAGTTAAATCAAGTGCTGAAATATGTGAAACAGTATTTTTTGTTTTGTTTTGTTTAAACCTATTTCTGTTCACAAGATTAAAAAATAATTAGAGTTTTGGGATTCAATCACAGGGAGGTGGGTTATTTTTAAATATAATTATAATTTGTTTCACAAATGCATGTTCAAATATTATATATACACATAACTATTGTATTAAAACTTTTTTACTCATAAGGTAGATAAGGTTTCTTGCATCTCCTCTGAATCATCTGTTGGTAGTCATTGCTGGAGACAGCATACTGGATTGGAAGACTTCTGTTTTTGTCCATGTAGTAATTATACCCATTGCCCATCTATTGTGTTGGCCACTATACAGATGCTTTTAGACAACATAGAGGAAGTTAAAAAATAGAAGAATGCACCCTTCCCTTCTGCCTGTTAATTCCCAATAGTACCAAATATTCTTTAAAAATGTCAAGTGCATATTTAAATCATGCTGTATTTCATTTTCAGTAATTGGCATGTACCAAAGAGTTCCACGGACTTTCACATGACTTGGGACCAGAGTATATCTTACCAGGATTTATAGTTGACACCTCAATTTTTTATGTCTTTCTGGGGTTTTATGTTATAATTTTTTTTATCTACCTTCTCTATAATATTTGTCATTGTGCACTTACCCTGCTCAATCTTATTCATCTGCTTTTTGAGATAAATAATCTTCAATCTTCCCAGTCACTTCTACAAAAATATTAAGGCTTCTAATCATTTTGCCCATATGATTTTGCAATGTCCTTTAGGTCATGGGTATGTGACTCACAAAACAGCGAGCAGATGTGGTATATTCCATTAATTAATGACTACTTATAATTACTTTTTAATAGTGGGTCCTTGCAATGGTCTATAAAACTACTGAGACTAGAGCACATTCTGATACACCTCTCTGATGAAAATCTAGCTCACCTCTAGTTCACTTTGGCTATGCCAGCTGCAAGACCCAGTAAGAGTATCTCCAAGGCAAGCTCTTTTCAAATAAATTTGATGTAGTCCCGTGCTGCCTTTTAGGTTAGGACTAGGAGCTTGATTTGGACCACATATCTTTGAGCCAATGAACAAAAAAAAGAATATTGGTTACATTAATGTACATTTTTAATCCTTTCAAATTATGGCCCCTCTAGAGACAAATCTGACATTCTAATAAAACCCCTGTGATTTGTATAGCCAGTGTGATAAGTACTTTTTGGCTAGTTGCAGAAGCAGAAATTGGCCTTATCCGGTGTTTTGATAAGTTGCATTTTCTATTTGACTTTGATCAAAACTCAGAAATTTAGAGGAGGACAGATACATTGATGTTAGATTTTCAGCACTTTCTGTATAAATTTGAAATAACCAAGTGAAATTGTTATAGTAATCCCAAAGAGAGATATTGTTTCAGCTATATTTCCACAGAGTCAGCAGAATCTTTTCCAGAAAGTGTTTAGACTTGATAGTATTCTAAGACATTTAACTGTTAAGTTCCTTCTGAATATTCTCATTCTCAGTTACTGCTGTGATTTGGAAAGCTGATTTGTTTTATTTTGCCACAGTCAATAATCTTGAACTATAGATTCAAAAGCAACGGAGCTGGTCTCCAATGCTCATAGCATAGAGGCCAACAAAGTGGACACATGTAGACTTTGGTGTTTTTCAACAGTGGAGGGGAATTATGAAGCAGTTTATATGATTCTCATAAACTGATAAATTGTGAAATCTATGCATTGACTATAATGGATTTTAAAATACTAAACTGTGATTCTTTGAATTAATGTGATATGCACTGTTAATTTAAGACCATTATTCAGTGTTTATACTGCAAGCTTAAAGATTCCCTCAAATTAATAAATAAAAAGAAAAAGAAATGCAAATATTTCAATTCCTTTATCTAAAAAGTGTAACAGTCTGTAAGTAACTTGTAGAATTTCTCTGGATAAGATTATACTATCTGAGCCCAGAATTTCAATGTATTCAGGTTTACGGAGCACAGAAGAATACATTAGGAAATCAGTTCTAGCATTCACCTGTATCTTTATTTAATATAGATTGAGGTGACAAAGTGATAAAGATTGTTTTGACTTTGGAATGAGTTTTAGATTATTTCTACACAAAGAAAAAGGCACAGAATGGCAAAATTAAGATTATGCATTTCAAGGTTTTAACTTCCTGTTAAAATCATAAATTAATTGTTCCCTTTTTCAGAAATTATTTCTATCAGAATTTTTAATTTATCTGATAAAGCCAATGACCTTTTAGGTCATATTTTTTCTGACGTAGATCCAAAACAGGGTTCAGGAACAAGGGTTTCAGCTGACATGAACAGGATGTTGTTCTTAATATAGATAATAGAATTTGGCCCCTCATATATATTGAAATGAAATCTATAAGATTTATATGATTGTTTCATATACACAAGATGTATATCTGCTTAATTCTGCAACACCTTAAAGGTCTTTCTTTCGCTTAGCTTTTATTTGTTTCATTGCTCAGAAAAATATGAGAAGCATCTGCATGCAATGAAAATGAAGTAACAAAATGTAACAAAATTACAAAACTAAGTTTTCAATCTTTGAAAAATTAAGCTTAATCAGTTGTCACTGGTAAAAAGAAAACTTTGGCCCATTGTGAAGAACAGTTTCCCCTTCTGTGTTTTAATCAGGCCTTTGTGCTTTAGAGTAATTGTTGCGGTCTAGTCTTAAAATCTGCTTCAGTGATTGACAAATATTTATTGCATTTACACTCTAAAGTTTTCAAAACACAGTTTTCTAGTTTGATGCATATACTTAAAATAAATTGTTGATTTTTTACCATAATAAGGAGATGGTCCTTCAGATGTATAGTAAAAGCAATAAGCTTATTTGTTTGGCATGTTTTGCATGTTGCATACATGTTTAGCATGTTTTAACAGACCTGTTTCTTTTTCATTACACATCAGAAAGGAAATATTAGGTGTTTCAATTTGGTACAAAATTCATTAAATGATTTGGAAATTATGGTTTCTAGAAGTAGTTAGATACCAGCAAAGAACTGAGGGGAAAAAAAAAAAAAAAGGTAAGAGTTTTGAACATGAAGTCTGTTACTCATTATGGTAACTTAGTGGAACATATTAACAGTTAATTTGTGTTCAAAATTGATAAGGTAGACATCTCCTCTGAGTCTCTCACTCATTTGACATAAATGTTTATTTAAAGAGGTGCACTTATATAATCCTGATAGCTCTTAAATAGGTCCCTTATATATGATTATCTAAGAAATGGGGATTGTATGTCACTGTTAGCAGTCAGTCCTTTCCCTTGCTAAGTGGGTTAAATAGTATCCAAAACACCCTTAAGAGGACAAATTTAGTATCACCAGATTCTTAATAAGGATTTTCTGAAGCAGGCAAGAACGGAGCATGTTAGGAACTGAAAAAAAAACAACCCCAAAGCCAGCATGCTGTGCATCCCTGTAATTTCCTTTGAAACAAAGTTACAAATTAGAATTATTCTTAATGAGCTACAAGCTGGGTGATGAGTGGATTGAGAGCAGCCCCAGAAGCTCAACATGACCCAGCAATGTGTGTGGGCAGCCCAGAAAGCCAACTGTCTCCTGGGCTGCATGAAAAGAAGCGTGACCAGCAGGTCGAGGGAGGCGATTCTCCCCCTCTGCTCTGCTCTGGTGAGACCCCACCTGGAGTACTGCATTCAGCTCTGGGGTCCCCAACATAAGAAAGACATGGACCTGCTCAAGTGGGTCCACAGTAGGGCCACGAAGATCATCTGAGGGCTGGAGCACCTCTCCTATGAAGACAGGCTGAGACAGTTGGGGTTGTTCAGCCTGGAGAAGAGAAGGTTCCAGGGACACCTCATAGCAGCCTTCCAGTACCTAAAGGGGGCCTACAAGAAAGCCAGAGAGGGACTTTTTACAAGGACAAGTAGTGAGAAGACAAGGGGTAATGGCTTTAAACTGAAAGAGGGTAGATTGAGATGATATGTAAGGAAGACGTTCTTCACTGTGAGGGTGGTGAGGCACTGGAACAGGTTGCCCAGAGAGGCTGTGGCTGCCCCATCCCTGGCAGTGT